>JADRCC010371512.1:0-34991 GCA_019843855.1 Hylomyscus alleni
TTTTTTTTTTTTAAATTAATAACACCTACCTTTCTTCTAATTACTACATTTAAATATTTGACCATAAGTTGCATTTAGTTATGCCTCTTAAGTGTTTTTTTTCTTTTAAATGTTTTTAAAATGTGCAATTTGAAAACAAATAGCTCTTTGCAGATAACTAAAAAAAGAAAAAAAAAGTAAAAAAATTCCTGGATTTGAATATTTGCTTCGCAAAGTCTGCAATAAGTTACTAAGTTTGTCTTCTAAACCTTGTATTTTTGCAAACTAGAAGCTGTATCAGAAGGTTCAATGAATATCACCTAGAATGTTGTGCTAGATTTGTTTCCTGATATTAGATCCAATGCAAATTATTTAGCACGTAGTATCACTTATTGTGTAGAGCATGGGCTGCTGATTTAGTAATGATGTTTGCTTACAGACTCTAACTCTTCTTCTTTTCTCTCTGTATCTCTCATGTATAGCTAACTAACTTCAAATTCAATTTAGTAGATGATGATCTTGGCCCTCTGATCCTATTCTACCTCCCAATGCTTGGGATTACAAGCATTCACCCACACACCCAGTGTTATACACGGTGTGTGGTATCAAACGTAGGGTGTTTTTGCCTGCTAGGCATGTTTTTGCCTGCTAGGCAAGCACTCTACCACCTGGGCAACTTCTCAGCTCTTGTAGAGTCGTTTTATTGTTGCTGTTTCAAGACAGGAACACCATGTAACCAGAGTCCTTTTAAAATATAGACTTTAGTCTATTTTAGTGCCTACCAATGTCACTAAGTAACTTATATCATTCGGAGAAAACTAATTTGAAGTTTTTAATATGCTTAGTTTTTACCAGCAGGTGGCTTTGAAACCTTAATTGAATGAGTACAGTGTATTTGTAGAATTTGGGGGCTATTATGAGATAAAGTATGTTGGCAAGCAAAAGCCAGAACAGTAAGATCTCTGAATGCTAAAAAGGAGGTAAATACAGCTCAATCTATAGACAGAAAGGTGCTTTTTGCAGGGACAGTAACAATATCATATTTGGGGTTTTCAGGTTTTCAAAAGATAAATATGGTATTGCTAGTAGGCAAAACAGGAGGTAAGTAAGAGTCTGGAGGCTGTGTATGACAGAAAAAAGTTAAATATAAGGAAGAAGGAACAAGGGTATTTAAAAATACAACCCATCCAATTTTTTTTTTGTTTTTTTTTGTTTTTTGAAACAGGGGTTTCTCTGTGTAGCCCCTGCTGTCCTGGAACTCACTCTGTAGACCAAGCTGGCCTTGAACTCAGAAATCTGCCTGCCTCTGCCTCCCAAGTGCTGGGATTAAAGGCGTGCGCCACCACCGCCCGGCTCCATCAAAACTTTCAAGCTTCCTGATTACTTTCTGTTGCTTGCTCAAATATGCTTTAGAAATGCTCCAATCATTTTTGGGTGCATGGAGCATATACATGTGAGCCATGTGCTGTGGAGGACAAAGCACATCATATGTGGTTACTCAGGTACTATGCATCTTGCTTTTTTGAAACAGGGTCTCTCATTGTCCTGGTGTTCCTTGAGGAGGATTCACTGGCTGGCCATCAAACTACAGGGATCCTGCAGATGCTATCTCCTCATCACTGGGACTCCAGGCATTCACTGAACTTGGGTCCTTCTGCTTGTACAGCAAACACTTGAACAACTGAGTGCACCATCTACCTAACCCCATCAATCAATATTTTACTTCCATTGCTGTACTTTTCAAAAGCCACAATTTTATTTTAGCTCCTTTTCATAATTTCTTTCTCTTTCATGATATTCTCATTTTGTTCATATATTGCTTTTGTTCATATACTTCTTGACTTCATTCATGACTTCTACTAATTTTTTGAGTAACCACAACATAGTTGTTTTAAAGTCTTTGTCAGATGTGACTAAAATTCATGTTGATCAACACCAACACCTCATATTATTTTTAGTTAAATATTTCTTGGGGACAATCTGTGGACTTATTTTTTTTTTCTTTAGAATTGGCCATACTTTACTGTTTCTTTATAGATTTCATGCTTTCCTTATATTTCTAAGGAACATGTATTTACTATTATTTTCATGTGTTTTGCTTTTGCCTGCATGAATGTTAAATGCACCACATGTGTGTCTGGTGTCTGCAGAGGCAAGAAGGAGGAATCAGATCTCCTGGAACTAGTGTCCCAGTGAGGGTCACTATTGCTGTGATGAAGCACCATGACCAAAGCAAGTTGGGGAGAAAAGGGTTTATTCAGCTTATGCTTCCACATCACTGTTCATCATTGGAGAAAGTCAGGACAGGAACTCAAACAGGGCAGATGCCTGGAGTTAGGAGCTGATGCAGAGGCTAGAAGGTATGCTGCTTACTGACTTGTTTCCTATGGCTTGCTCAGCCTGCTTTCTTATAGAACCCAGGAGCTCCAGCCCAGGGGTAGCCCCACCCACCGTGGACCAGGTCCTTCTATATCAATCTTTAATTAATAAAATGCCCTACAGACTTGCTTACAGTTCAATCTTTTTTTTCCTTAATCATTTTTAATTTATTTTTATGTATATGAGTACTCTATCTGCATGTACACCTGCATGCTAGAAAAGGGCATCACATATCATTAATGGATGGTTGTGAGCCACCATGTGGTTGCTGGGAATTGAACTCTGGACCCCTAGAAGAACAACCAGTGCTCTTAATCGCTGAGCTATCTCCCCAGCCCCTTATAGCATAATCTTATGGAGGGATTTTCTCAATTGAGGCTTCCTTCTTTCAAGTTTCTGTAGCTTGTGTCAAGTTGACATGAAATCATCACAGAGTTATAGACTGTTGTATAAAGTGCCATGTGCTGGGACCTGAACCTGGGCCCTCTCCAAGAGCAGCAAGTGCTCTTAAGTTAACCACTAGGCAATCTCTCCAGCCCTGCTTTTTTGTTTGTTTCATTTCGTTTTTAAAAGACAGGGTCTTACTATGTAACCCTGGCTGTCCAGGACTCTCCTCTGACTCCTGAGTCCTGGGATTAAAGCTGCGTGAGACCACCTGCCCCTCCACCCGCCTGCTTTGTGATATTTGAATTTACTAAAAACTAAGACATTTGAATCATATGTGGTTATTGTAGAAAGTCAAAGTCTCCCTCATCCAGTTTTTATGTATACAGGTGGTATGCCAGTCTGTGTGCCTAGTGACCTCCCATAGATTAGAAGGCATCTGACACTCTGGAACTGGAGCTACAGATGGCTTTGAGCTGCCGTGCAGGTATCCTGGGTCTTTTGGAAGAGCAGCCAGTGCTCTTAAAACCATTGAGCCATCTCTCCAGCTCAGTTTTAATCTTTTTGGTTGATTGGTTGACAAATTAATTCTCTCTGTGTTCGATTTCAGGATGAACTTAGCAAAAACATTTTCCTGCTCTTTTGTGAGCTTGTATCCTCCCTGATTATGCACAGTAGATGCCTACTTTCCATACAAGCAGTTGCTTTTGAATGTATTAATTTTTGTTTCCAAATAGAGTAAAAAGGAAACAATACAGATACTAGACCCTTAAAATTCCTAAAAATTCTGTCAAAATATAGAGTTAAACAATGGTGGCTAGGCTGGGTTTACACATCAGTGATCAAAACAAACAATAAGGGGCATGCATATACAAGGCCCTAGGTCAATCCCCAATATAGAAAATTTAAAAAAACTAGAAGAATATTCATTTTCTGGCTGCTCTGGTCTGTCACATCCTGGTGGTCACAATGCACTGAAAATTCTGAAACCACGATAAGTCTTTCCAAAATAAGAATTCAAAGCAAACAATTAGAATATTATACGTTCAAGGATGGGCAGAATAGACATGGAAGAAAAGTAAATTGGGGAATTGAACACCACAAGAAACCCCAACTATATTTAACATGAGCATATGGACTATTCCATACAGTAACCACAGAATGCACATTCTTCTTAAGCACTATGAGGATCACCCGAAGAGACAACATGCTAGTCCACAAAACATGCCTCAATGTATTTTAAGTCCACATTAAAAAAATCTTCTCTCAACATAACAAGATGAAGTTAGAAATCAAGAAGAAACTTTACAAACATGTAGAAAAATTTCACAAACATGTAGAAAAAAAATGGGTGAGAGAAAAAAGCCAAAGGCAATTATAAACTACTCAGAAATAAGTATAGCATACATACTAAAGTTTATAAGCTGTTGTTATGACAATCATCAGAGGGAAATTTAGCTGTAAGTCTACATTTTAAAAAAAACTTCAGAGGTGGCTGTGGTGGAGTACAAGGTGAGCATTTGTAATCCCAGGACTGGAAAGGCAAAGACAGGAGGATTACAAATTCAAGGCTAAGCTCTGGCTAAATGGTACGATTAAGGCCAATCTGGACTAGACCTTGTTTCAAAATTCAAAAACACAATAAAAGAAACAAACCAACAATAACAAAACACTCAGATCAATAACCTAAACCTTATACTTCAATGATCTACAAAATGTGTATGAGTGTGTGAGTGAGTATGTGTGTGAATGTGTGTGTGTGTGTGTGTATACACACATAAACATACATGGTGGTGAATGGCTTTAATCTCAGGACTTGGGAAGCAGAGATGGATCTCTGAGTTTGAGGCCAGTGTGGTTTACACAGTGAGCTCTAGGACACTCAGCCAGGCTATAATAGAAACCCTGTATCAAAATAAACAAAACAAAACAAAGAACCAAATCTAACACAAATAATTTTTTTTCTGTTTTTTGTTTTGTTTTTGTGACAGTTTCTCTGTATAGCCCTGGCTGTCTTGTATAGACCAGGCTGGCCTCGAACTCAGAAATCTGCCTGCCTCTGCCTCCCAAGTGCTGGGATTAAAGACATGTGCTATCATTGCCCAGCAACACAAATTTTTTTTAAAAAAATTTAAAAAATAAATTAAAAGGAGCAAGGGAAAAAAAATTAACAAAAATTCTGAAAAAGATCAACAAAACTGACAAACTTTTAGCCAGGCTAATGAAGAAAAGAAACAATAAAAACAAAACAAAACAAAACAAAAACAAAAAACAAAAAAAAGCCGGGTGGTGGTGGCGCACACCTTTAATCTCAGCACTTGGGAGGCAGAGTCAGGCGGATTTCTGAGTTCCAGGCCAGCCTGGTCTACAGAGTGAGTTCCAGGACAGTAAGGGCTATACAGAGAAACCCTGTCTCGAAAAAACAAACAAACAAAACCAAAAAAAACCAAAACAAAACAAACAAAAAAACAAAAAAAACAAAACAAAAGAAATGCAACTAGGAATATATTACTATCAATGTTATAAAAGTTTTGAAAAATGGGACTATTGTAATAATTATATATCAAAAATTAGAAAGCAAAAAAGAAAAGGACAGATTTCTACAAACAATAAATAACCTAAACTGGTTCAAGAAGAGAAAATAACCCTATACCAAGTAAAGAGACTGTTTTAGCAATCAAAATTTCCCAACAAGGAAAGTCTCATATCATACAGTCTCATCAGTGAATTCTATTAAATATTTAAAGAAAGAGGGAACAAGCTTTTTCCCTGAAAAGTTTGCAAAAATTTGAGCAATCAATGCTTCCTAACACATTCTGTACATCCAGCATTGCTGAGAGGAAAACCAGACAAATGCATTCTAGCTAAATAAAAATATAGATCAATAACACAGAAGAGTAGATATAAAAATAGCCAATGAAATATAAACATTAAATTCAAGAGCATATTAAAAGAATTTTACCATGATCAATTAGATTCAGCCCAATGTAGGATACAAAGTGGTTCATCAACAAAATAAATGAAAGGAATATATTGGAACAAGGAGGGGGCATGCGATCAACCCAACTGATGCATAGACAGCGTCCATTCAAGATAGCATGCTGCAGAAAGTTTGGAATTTGCAGAAAATTCTTCAACATGATAAAGGTATTTATGAAGAATTCATAGTGAAACAAATATATTCAATATAAAGCCAAGAAAGTTCCTCTTAGCATCAGGAATAAAACAAGGATGTCTACTTCTACTTTACTGTTACTACTCCTGTTCAACACTGTATTAAAACTGTTTGCCCTATGAGACAAAAAAGAAAAAAAGGTATCCTGTTGGAAAGAAGTAAATGATTTTTTTCCATAGACTACACCAACGTGTAATAAAAAAGATCAAAAAGGCCACAAGAGGGGCTACCCGAATAAATAAATGAATTGCAAGAGCTTTTACGACACTAACAATAAGCACTATGAAAAGAAAACTAAGGCAGATCCTGATAAAATGTGTAAATGAACCAGGAATACAGAAAACTAAGAAGACATTTCTAAAAACAATTAATATACAAGACCTGAAGAGGCACCTTGTGTTTATGGGCAGGAAGACATTAAAAAAAATTAATCTATTCAAAACAATCTACAGATTTAAAAAAACGAAAACTAAAAAATGTTCCAAAAGCCATTTCCCAAGAAATGGAAGTCAATCCTCAAATCAATACATAAGTATGGCCGAAGATGTAGCTCAGTAGTACAGTATTTTCGTATCGTGAAAAGCTCTATGTCCAATTCCTGATACTAAATTTAAATGGAAGTGAAAAACATCTTGAGGAACCAAAACAGTCTTGAATAAAAATGGAGGACTCACAATAAACGCCAAACTGCCTGCAAAGTCACGATTATTAAAGCAGTATGGTACTAGCACAAAGATAAACACAGATCACCGTACTGTAGACAGCCCAGTAAGAAACTCTCATAAAGCCAACTGATTTCCAAAAGGTCCACTCAATGGGCAAAAAAGTCGACCTTTTCAACGGATATTACGGAAAATGGATATCCACAAAATAATACAAAGTGTTAAAGTGGGAATAGCTAGCAGTGGTTATACAACATTGTACAAAACCACTTAGCTTTAAGATTGGTAAAAGATTAAATTGATAATTATTTCTGTTTTTCATAATCGTGCCACCAAACGGTAAATAAAATAAATGGAGAGAACGCAATAATTAAGTGAATTGGCAAAGCAAAGGGAATTCAGAATGATTTCCAGATTTTCTCTTTGGGAAGAGGACCTGTACGATTCTTTCACCAACCAAGAACTATAGCTGGGTAGGCCTAGGCGTGAACTTGTTACAAAAAGACACGCTAAAACACTGGACAACTGGAAATCGGTCTAAGTGGCTGGCTCCGGTGCTCAGGAGAGGTCTTCAGGTTAACGACAGATTTGTGAACAGCTAGGGTAACCAAAAATAAGGAAGGCAAGAGATTGACCTGGGAACACATAAAGAAGATTTCCTAAGAAACACCAGTATCCACAAGGGAGGGGACCCAACAGCTTTCTGCATTCCAGGCTCCCACGCAGCGAGTCCACATCCCTGGGCGGGAGGGACTTACCACGGCTTGCTCGCAGACAGACTGCTCAGGCCCATGCAGGCAACAGTCGGCGGGAGCCCTTCGTTACTGCAGCCACGAAGAACAGAGCTCGGGCCCGCCTTCCACGGAACAATCGTAGCTGCAGAGCTCACAGAGCAGAGCCTCCGCGGCCCGATTCCCTGGCCTCGCCCCGCGCCCCGCGCCCCGCCCACAACGCGGAAAGTCCCTCTCGGGGGCCCGTCGTCCTCCGAGCATTCCGATTGGCGGAGTTGACCATGGGACCTGGAAGTTGTCTTTGTCCGGCCAGGGCTGCCCTTCCGGTTCCGTTGGGTCCCCCTTTGGCTCAGGTTGCCTGCCCCTCCCCCTTCTCGGAGCCCCGAGGGGCTGGAGCTCCTGGTTTTGCCAGATCTAGATGGCGGCCTTCCCCCCGGGTCTGTAAGTTCGGAGGCCAGTCGGGAGCCGGGCTAGGGTGCGGGGTCTCTGGAAATGGAGCCCCCGTGGGGACCTGGATCAGCTGCAACCTGCCCTGGGATGGGAGCCAAGGAGCTGGTCTAGGCCCCCGGACTCTTGAGCCATTGGACTGGCCGATGCTGGATCCCACTTTCTTCCCCTTCTCGAATCTGCTGTGGGGAGTATCAGGATGCCCCAGGGACCGCCTCCTGGGACCCTCTACATAGGGCCCTGTGGCTGGCCAGGAAGCCAGACTCTGGCATTTTGTAAAAAGTACTGCAGTTGAGGCCGGCAGAAAACTGAACGGCGGGAGCTAGCCAAGCAAGGCCTTCAGTGCCAACCGCGAGACTACTGTAAGTGCCAGGTTTTGATGGGTTTTACCCTTGCTCAGCCGCAGGTTACAGCACCTTTTGAATTACTGGTGCTATGCAATGCCCTAGAGGTTCGTCAAATATCCAGTGTTCATCTCAAGTTTGGAAGCGATATATATATATAGATATCTATATATATATCTATCTATATATATATATCTATACACACACACACACACACACAAATTGATGCTCGTGAGTGAGTGGAGGGTATGCAATAGGCTACTTTCATTAACTGCTCTAAGGACAGTTGCTGGGAAGCCTGTAGAAAGAGAGTGGCCTCTAAATCCTACTTCTTCATAAAGAGAATGGGTGAAAGTACTTTTTCCGAAAAAGAGAAAAGTTGTAGTGGTACTGAGAAGTTACAGACTATGTATGAGAAGAAGGAATAGGGACGGGGAGGTTGTGTACATAAGATGGAGTTTCAGTTGGATTAGTAAAGTGAAATCCAAATAGTAAAGGGTTTAATTAATCCTAAAGGAGATGGGTTATCTTTTCGAAGCTCTTTCAGCAAGAAACTGTTATGGTCAGATTTGCACTGCAGAAAGTAATTTTGTTCTCTGGGAAGCCTATAGAATAGAAATAGCTGACTCTGGGTTCCCTTAGCTAAAATCTAGGTACTTATATTGAGATTATTTTGAAAAAGTGATGACATCCTGGTGAGATGCATTGAAATCTAAAGTAGAGTTATGGTATTGTTACAAGAAAGGAGCAAGTGCTAGTGTGTCATAGATAATTATACATTGAAAGAGAAGAAAAAGTAAGTCTTAGAATTTAGGCAGTTGACATTTGAAGAATAGCAATGCCATAATGAGAAATAAAACCACTAAGAAGTACAAATTCAGATTTTGTGTTTGAATTTATATCTAAAGGGATAGCCACATAGAGCTGTCCAGCGTAAGAGTTGGGAACGCAAACATGGAGATCAGCCTAAGCTTTATGGCCTGTGGGCCATAAGAAGAGTTGGCATCATAGAGGGAGCACTGAGAAAGAAGGCCATTTGAAGGATGATGACTACGTTAATGAAGCAGGAACTCAAATTAGAGCCAACAGTAAGAGGTAGAAAAGAACACAAGGTTGAAGCAACTAGGGTGACCCAGATATCAAGAGAGAATTTTGAAGAGAATCCATTGGATCTTTTTTGTTAACAGGACAGGTAAAAAGCAATTTTAGTAGATTAGGTAATGAGATATAAAATATCAGAGGCCTCAATTGGTTTGAATATTAAATTGGAGAAACATGAAAGATTTGTTCATTTACTGAACACATGTTTAAAAAGCACATAACAGGCACCATTCTAAGCTCTTTTGAAAATGAACTAATGGGCTGGAAAGATTACTTAGTGGTTATCTAGCTCTTGCAGAAGACCTGGGTTCAGTTCTCATTGCTCACATGCAGTCTCACAACCACCATAATTCCAGTTCCAGGGGATCTCATACCTTCTGACCTCCAGGCGTGGGGCATGTGAGTGGGGGACATACATACATGCAGGCAAACGCTCAAAAAACAATTAAGTCTTCTTTAATGACGAGCTTATTTAATTTTCCTTAGCAGCCCCATTTATTATTGGTTGAAAAGAATCCTGAAACAGACTGGATAAGCAGTTGACCATGGCCATAACCCTGAGTAAGTGGCTGAGCAGAGTTCTAACCTTAGAAATGCGATTCCAGAGTCCATACTGAACTCTCTGTACTGGGTTGTGACTAGGTGGGAGTCAAGAAGGGGGACTGGTTTCTTGATTAAAAAGGAGACCTTAATCAAAAGGATAGTGAGGGTGCGAAGAGGTAAGTGATAAGTTTATGTTATATTATGTATATGTTTTTTCTTTCTTTTGTCCTAAGGTTAACTGAATGACATACAACGATATCCAGCCACTCAAGCCAAATATTTTAGAGTTATTTTGATCATTTCTCTCTTGTTCTTTACCTTGATGAGCAAGATCATTGTTTAGCTGGTTCTTTGTTTTAAATTCTTTTTAAAATTTCTCTATATAGTCACAATCTCATCATTTCTGTTTTGATCTGTTAAAATGATGGCATTGTAAAAGGCCATTCACTTAGCCGTTTCCTCTATATTCTTTTCTTCAAATTGCTGAGTTTTGGCTAGTGCAAGAGTATAAGCATCATCATTTTTGAATATTAAATACCTAGAGCAGTATTACCTAGTATATTAAGTTTAGATTAAAATTGGTTAAATTAGTAGTGAGGATAGGGACTTAGGAATTCTTACCATAGGGAAGAAATGAAACTGAGAAGAGAAACAGGCTTTCCTGTGGAATTAAATCTGGAAGAAGCATAACAACAAAACAAAACCAGACCTTTTAAGACTGTATTTACCTTTGCACAATTTAGTGATGCTTCAGAAACAAACCAGGAAAAATAATGATTTTTTAAAAAAAAAATGACTAGAAACCTAAGCTGAGGAGATGGCTCAGTGGCTAAGACTACTTGCTCCTTTTGCTCAGTCCTGGAGTTTGGTTCCCACCACCTGTACTCACGGTTTACAGTCACCTATAACTCCAGCTTCAGGGGATCCCTTGACCTCCATTGGCACCTGCAATCACATACATAGAAAACACACACACACACACACACACACACACACACACACACACATACACACTTGCAGACAGACACATATACATATTAATAAAAACAAAATAAGCCCTTAAAAAATCAAAACAAAACCTGAGATAAGTAATAATAGGATAAAGGCATGAGGTGAAGTCAGGAATAAATGTCCTTGTAGTGTTAGTTAGTACATAAGCAGCTTGTCATTCTAGTCCTCTGTGGTTACAGAAATTTCCTTTTAATTTGTACTTTTTGTGTTTAGATATAAATATTTTGCTGAAGTATAAAAGACACAAAAGTCATAATGTAATGTTCCATTATTTCATATATCAATTCATAATTTGAGCACAAGTTTCAGCTCTAACAAATAGCATTTTCTTTCTTTTTCTTGTTTTTGTCTTTTGCTTTTTTTTGTTTTGTTTTGTTTTGGTTTGGTTTTTGGTTTTTTGAGACAGGGTTTCTCTGTGTAGGCCCAGCTGTCCTGGAACTCACTCTGTAGATGAGGGTGGCCTCGAACCCAGAAATCCGCCTGCCTTTACCTCCCAAGTGCTGGAATTAAAGACGTGCCCACTGCCCAGCTGTCTTTTACTTTCTGTGTCTGGTTTTTGAGTCAGGGTTTTTCTCTGTAGCTCTGGCTGTCCTGGAACTCACTCTGTATACCAGGGTGACCTTTAACTCACAGAGATCCACCTGCCTCTGCTGGAATTGAAGGTGTATAACACCACTACCTGACTAGCAGCATTTTCTGCCTCTTTTTTTTTTTTTTAAATTAGTGTATTTATTTTCTATGAAGACACAGTATCTGTATTCAGACACACCAGAAGAGGGCATCAGATCCCATTACAGATGGTTGTGAGCCACCATGTGGTTGTGGGGAATTGGATTCAGGACCTCTGGAAGAGCAGTCAATGCTCTTAACCATTGAGCCATTTCTGTAGCCCTGTCTCTTTTAACTTACCCATATTATTTATATTCTTTCAGCTTCATTTTTCTATAGGCAAAATATAGGTAATATTAACATACCAATAGAGATTTTTAGGACTATGTCAATTAATTTAGATAAAGCATCTAGCATATATTTGGAATTCAGCAGAAATTAGGTATCATTTTGTGAAAGGAATTAATCCTATTAGATGATTAATATATCTTTATATTGTTTGTTTGGGTTTGTGTGCACATGCATTTATTTTTATATATATATTGTGCAAATAGATATGGTGGTGGAATTAGACCTAGGGTTCCACACTTAATAAGTACACAGTCTACCACTGAGCAATTATTTAATAGAATTTTTTTCTTTTTTTTAAAAAAAAGATATTGCAGAATTGTTTAGATCTACAAGATCTAATGATTTCTCAAGATCTTAAAAAAAGAAGATAATTTTGATATTGAAAATCATGTCTATTAAAGGCCATTAATTTCACAGTGAATATCAAGGAGTCACTGTAATGCTGTGTTTTGTTTAATAAGTTGTGTAAAGTGTAATAGACAGTTGATCCTTGTCTTCAAATAAGTAATGACCTCTTGGGAAAGGAGACTAATGACAGGAAATAACTAATGGCTAAAGTGTATGACCTGGGACTAGATTATTAAAGGGATACTTTGGCTGATAGGAACTAGGAAAAGCTTCCTAAAGTAAACAACAAACTTCCCTAACTTTTTTGGACTGGAGCAGAAAGATAAAAAGAGCAGGCTTTTTCTTGAGACACTTCTTTGGCTGCTCATGTTGATAAGTTTCTGGAGAACTCATGAGTGGGATGCAAGTGAAACTGAACTCTAGTTCATCTGTAGAGGAACAAGGGACAGGTTTCCAAACTGAATACATTTGTCATAAAACATTCTGAGTGCTACTTCACTCTAGCTGAAAACAATGTTCACTTTTGATTATGACTAGGAAAATACTCGTCAGCTTCATGAATTCATGATCAGCTCAACTCTAAAAAATGAATGGCACTTTTGTTTGGGCATTTGACATGATGGTCATTTTTATTATTTCTGGCTAAAGTGGAACATTCAGCATTTTCAGCATTTACTGTTGGAGTTACAGAATGAATATTTTGAAGCTATTGCCACTAAAACTGACCAGTGGTAATATAGTTTGGCTGCTTCAAAATGTTGATAATATTCCCAATGTTTGGAACTCATTGATTTCTCTGCCACATTCACTTCTTTGCATCTAGAATGCCACACAGGAGGAAAAGTTACACTTTGTAATTATTAATATGCACACACCCCACCCTCCTAAAGGTTACTTCTTTCTGTGGCATTCAGCTAAACTACAAAATTAAAGATTTTTTTGTTGAGGTAGGATCTCACTGTGTAGCTCAGGCTGGCTGGAACTTGGATGTTAACCCCCTCAGCCTCTGCATACTGTGTGCATAGGTTTGTGCCTTCAGGCCCAGCTTGAGGTTTTGTTTTTGTTTTTAATATTCTTCTCATTATCAGTTATCAAGGTCTCTGAAAAAGCTTTTACTATTTTTTCCTGTAATGCTTCCAATCTGCTCTACATAACAAGGTTATTTTTATTGTGAATCTAACACTGTAGGCTCAACTACTGCATACTGAGCCTTCCTGTGTGTTTGGTATGGTATTAGGTGATAATAGTCTGCACCAGTTTGAATAGAAGAGAAATAGGATGTGGATGTTGCCACCGAATGCCAGGGAATTTGTATTTCAGACAGGAAGGAAGTATTTGAGGAAGCAAAGTGAGTGCTATATAGAAGTACTGTGCTGAGGGCCTTAGAGACAACTCTTTTCTCTAAGTGGACAGACAAGGGCCTCTCAAAACTAGAGAGCCAGGCTGGCTAGAATGCAGTGTTCAAGAGTAGTGTATGTGACAAACTTCGAGCCAGTAGATACATTGTGTATCCGTCAAGAGGAATAAGAATAATATCTAGACTCTTGTCATCAGGAGCTGATACTCTGTGAAAAATTAAGATTATGAATTTTGTGCTTTAGAATCTAGATGTGATGCCATACATAATGATGCAGGCATGCCTTTAATCCCAGCACTCAGGAGGCAGAGGCAGGTGGATATCTGTGAGTCCTAGACCAGCCTGGTCTACAGAGTGAGTTCCAGGACAGATGGGGCTACATAGACCTTGCTTCAAAAAAGAAAAAAGGAAAATCTAGATTTGTCCAGGAAAAGCTGGTTGTTTCACTTGACTATGAGGAAGGGACTGTTGAGGACACAAAATTCAATCTGGATTTCCTAACATACCTAGTTTATAGAAGTGTTTCTCAAAGACAGAACTGACGGAACTATTGACCTGATAGAAGATGGGTTTATAAAAGGAGAATACCAGTTACTTTTAGTGGTTAGTAGATTGGAATTAGGGTGTTAGTGTGGCTAATTCATCCTTCTTTTTTTTTTTTTTTTTTTTTTTTTTTAGTTTTTTTGAGACAGGGTTTCTCTGTGTAGCCTTGGCTGTCCTGAAGCTCACTCTGCAGACCAGGGCTGGCCTCGAACTCAGAAATCTGCCTGCCTCTGCTAGGATTTCTGTGCTAGGATTAAAGATATGCACCACCACTGCCTGGCCCATCCTTCCTATTTTTAACAGTGTTGTGGATTGAACCCAGGGCTTTACATGTGGCAAGGCAAAATTATCTACTACTAAGCTATATATGTTCTCAATGTTATGCCGAGGCACCTCTGTGTTGACTGTATTATACCATTATTTACCTTTATTAGTTTTAGTTAATTGAATTATAACCAAGGGGCTAGCCTAGCATTTTTGAAATGTACTGTTTGAAAGAAGAGGGGCTAGAAGCCAAGGAGAACATTTAGGAATCAATTCTAGTAGTCTGTCATGAAGAAAAATGACAGATACATAGGGGTAAGAAGGAAAGAACAATCTAATAAGTATTGAATATGTACCTTATTCCCACTCATACCCCCACAGATTGGGTCATTGTTTTATTCTCCATTTATAAAGAAATGTTTCTTATAAGAGAGTTTAGTTTTATCCATAATGTACAGGATAAAGAATTATGTGCTTTGTCAGTGACCAAAACTACCTCTTTAAATCTGTGATTTTTATCACAGAAATGGTTATATGAATAAATTCATACCAAAAGGGGGGGTGGTTCTCAGTAAGCAATATCCCTGTAGACTCTTTTAAATAGAAAGCAAGGGGCTGGAGAGAGAAAGTTTAGCGCTTAAGAACATTTGCTGTTTTTCCAGAGGACTCCAGTTCTATTCCCAGTATCTCTACAATCATCTTTAACTGTAGTTCCAGTTTATCTGACACCCTCTTCTGGCCTCTGGGGATACACACATGGCACACAGATGTGCATACAGGCAAAACAGCCATATGCATACATACATACATACATATGTTCAGCAAAACAAACTAACAATAATAATAATAAAAATGATAGGAAACAAAGGAAAACAAAGCAGTGGTTTTAGGAAAAAGTAGGTGAAACATGTTTTATGTAAAAGAAATAATGTCTTCTTGTTTTTACTTGGGTTCTGATGTTTTCATTTGAATGGAATTCTCATTTGATAGTAAAAAATAAACTTTTTGGACTAACTTAAGCATTGCTTTTGTGTTAAGTGTATTAAAAGACTGAGCAAACGCCCAGTTATTTACATTTCTATATATCTACTCCTCCTCGGATACAGTTGACACCTGATCATGGTAAGAAATAACTTTTAACAGCCATTGAAAGCTGTTATCATAGCTTTTTGGAAACATATAAAACAAGCATGACAACACATTTGGTTTTGAAAGGTAAATCCAGGTTTCTAAATTGTTTAAATTTTTTACATTCCACCTTTTTTACATTTCTGTCCTTTAGGTCTGCCAAAATGTCTGAAAGATCAGATCTCCTTCACTTCAAGTTTGAAAATTATGGAGATTCAATGTTACAAAAAATGAACAAATTAAGAGAAGAGAATAAATTTTGTGATGTTACAGTTCTCATAGATGATGTTGAGGTGCAGGGGCATAAAATTGTTTTTGCTGCAGGTTCCCCCTTCTTAAGAGACCAATTTTTACTGAATGATTCCCGAGAGGTGAAAATCTCCATATTACAGAGTTCTGAAGTGGGGAGACAATTGCTCTTATCCTGTTATAGTGGTGTGCTGGAATTCCCTGAGATGGAACTGGTAAATTACTTGACTGCTGCAAGTTTTCTTCAGATGAGCCACATTGTAGAACGGTGCACACAGGCGCTGTGGAAGTTTATAAAGCCAAAACAACCAATGGATAGTAAAGAGGGACCTGAACCTCAGAGCGCTTCTCCCCAGTCGAAAGACCAGCAGGGAGAGGCCAGAGGCTCTCCAAGCCAGGACTTACCTTGTATCCATCCATCTGAGGACAGTTTGGATATGGAGGACAGTGATATTCAGATTGTTAAGGTAGAATCTATTGGGGATGTGTCAGAGGATAGAAGTAAAAAAGACCAGAACCAGTACATTTCTTCTGAACCCACTGCTTTACAGTCATCAGAGCCCCAGCACTCCCTGATAAACTCAACTGTGGAAAACAGAGTTAATGAACTAGACCAGAGCCATCTCCACAATTACGCCCTCTCTTACACAGGCAATGATGACATCATCATGACCTCTAAAGATGTCTTTGGGCCTAATATTCGAGGTGTAGACAAAGGCTTACAGTGGCATCACCAGTGCCCAAAGTGTACCAGGGTATTCCGTCACCTGGAGAACTACGCCAACCATTTAAAAATGCACAAACTCTTTATGTGTCTACTCTGCGGCAAGACTTTCACTCAGAAAGGCAATCTTCATCGACATATGCGTGTACATGCCGGAATTAAACCTTTCCAGTGTAAAATCTGTGGGAAAACCTTTTCTCAAAAGTGTTCCTTACAGGACCATCTTAACCTTCACAGTGGAGATAAGCCCCATAAATGTAACTATTGTGACATGGTTTTTGCACATAAGCCAGTTTTGAGAAAACACCTTAAACAGCTGCATGGCAAAAACAGCTTTGATAATGCCAATGAGAGGAGTGTGCAAGACCTCACAGTGGATTTTGACTCTTTTGCATGTACGACAGTCACAGACTCTAATTGTCAGCCACAACCTGATGCAACACAGGTCCTGGATGCAGGTAAACTGACCCAAGCTGTCCTCAGCTTAAGGAGTGACAGTACATGTGTAAATTGAACAGGGCTTAGTACTCACAGCCAGAGCTGGCAGTATGGCAATAGTCGCTGAGTCTTTTTAGAAGTCACTTGGTAGTTTCTTCTACAAAGCCTCCAAGTAGGTGGTAGTGAGTGAGTTGAAGCACTAGCAGACTAGGTGACTCCCACTTGTGGCTTTGCTTTCTTTTGGCCCTCTCCTGGTTCTTTTTTGAGTTATTTAACCTGTGATGTCTGTTTTCCTTTTCTAAGGAATAATTCCATTTGTCTACCTAGTGTTGATATATGTCTTAGACTGGCACTATTTTAAGTTTTTTACCAAGCACATTCTGAAGGTACCAACAAATAACATTATCTACTTCCTACTAATAAACTGTGTTTAGGAAAGTTAATATTTTTCCTTGGGGGAAAATTGAGGCTGGGATAGGAGGTGATACTGCTGTTGACCTAAATATGTGATAGAGTTTCTGTTTGTCTACTGTGATTCATCCAATGCTGACGAGTGAATCTGCTTCCTGCCATTTGTACTTGTTTGGAGGTGCTGTGGAGAAGTGGGTGGGTTTGTACTTTAAACACTAACTGCCCACTGAAATTTCCTTAAAACCCAAAATACAATTGTCTTCAGTAACTGCTGCAGACAAGAAGGGACTGCCATGGGAAGGATAATCAGTAAATGATGGAGATATAATAAATCAAGATTGGGCATATGGAAGGTTTCCTAAATATTATGACCTAACAAGAGGTCATCTGTTTACATATGTGTCCTGTTGATGCTTTTGTAATTAGAAGTGCTTTAGACATACTCAAGTGAGCTAAAGAATAATGGACTTATGTTGGAGTCTAAACGATGTATCAGTTTATACATTAGAAAGGTGCGTTTGGCCATGACTTGTCCAGTATAGAGTTAATGTCTCCGGTCTTTCCTTTTCACATGTACCTTCATCTTGGAAATTGATGAAAAAAATTAAATGCGATACAGAGGAACTACCAGAATTTCTGCATTTAGATAGTCTTAGAGCTACATAATACCCTGTCCACTTTTGCTACCTTTGAGAGTTGATCTTAAAGGATGGAAGAAGACAGTTCTTTATCCTGAGGTAAATTTTAGACATTAGTTTGAGCCTGCTTCTTACCCAAGGGTTACAGTGAGGTGATAGGATTACTAGAGATCTTAGAAACTCTGGAAGGATTGCTTATACTATCTGTTGTTTTAAATAGGGGCATTTAGAGTCAAACAGGTAGCCTGGCCACCATTGGCCCAAATACACCTGACAAAATATGAGTGATTATTCCAATACATCTCTTCCACTACCTTGGCTTTAAAGATGGGAAATAATAACACATTAACAGAAAGTTTCCAGTTTTGTTTCACTGTTGTATAACAGTCCCTTATGGTTTTCAGAGACAGCCAGGAATTCACCAACAAAATGTCACAGAAGGACTTGTGAGAATTACTTTTTAAACTTTATCTTATTTTGGTGGCTTGTGCCTGTAACCTCAGAATTTACAAAGTTACAGGAGGGTTGTTTGGGCTATAGAGTGAGGCCTTCCTTCAAAAGACCTAAATAAATATAATTATTTTATGGTAGTGGTGCTGGAAGTTGAACCCAATGTCTCATAGGCACTAGACAAGCACTGTACCACCTAGGTACAGCCAGCCCTAACCTGTTAATTGTTCTTAGCTGGATGAATATTATATTTTTAAATGACTGACTGGTTTGGCTATTAAGGGAAGGGCAATTAAAATAATGTGGAAATGATCCAAATATGAAACTGATTTTGTCTAAGAAACTTTACTTCCCCCAGACTTTTGTTTTTATTTTTAAGCTATGAGACATGGACAGATAATCCAAAAATTAAAATTAATTTATATATAGACACAATTTGATATATTTACACATGGATCAGATTTGAGGTTTAATTTCTACTAAATATTTAAATATGAGTACAGTGAGCTAATATGAGAGTAGGTACTTTATGCCCAATGTCACTCAATGTATGGCCTAATAATACCTCCTAATATTTCAAATTTTGCATGATTCATCCAAAGAGCACCAATTCTATGCAACAGTGGGACTCTCCTCATCCCATGTTTTAAATATTTCCTCTGAACATCATGTGAAGATGGTGTGGCTCCATACACTTATTCTCGTCCAGTTACTGTTAGTAGTTTAAATACTAAGACAGCATGGGTTCAAATAAGACTGGTCTCTTGGGTTGGTTGGAGGCTATTTCTTGATTTATTTCAGTCACTTAGAAGGCTTCCCCCCCCCCCCCTTTTTTTAATGCTGGAGAGTTTGAACGCAAGGCCTCAATGCATGTTAAGCATCTACTCTAGCACTGAGCTACTCCCACAGCTTCAAATATTAGTAACCAACTGGAATTTCCAGGTACTATGTTATATTCTGAGGATAGGAAGGTAAGATTGATATGGTCCCTGTCTTTATAGGCTTACAGTGTTAAGTGATTTTAGTGAGATGGTCTCAAATTTGTCCTAATAAGAATAAAATTGCCTTGTTTTCTTTCATCATTTAAAGCAGTGGTTCTCACTGTGGGTCATGACCCCTTTGGGGAGGGGAAGTCAAGTGACATTTTTACAGAGGTTGCCTAAGACCATAGGAATTTTTTTGTTTATATTATGATTTATTTACGTTTTACAACTCACAACAGTAGCAAAAATGAAGTTATGAAATAACGAAAATAATTTTATGGTTGGGGTCACCACAGCATGAGGAACTGTATTAAAGGGTCTCACAATATTAGGAAGGTTGAGCACCACTGACTGACTTAAAGTCGGCTTTCTTAGGGTTTTCTGTTAGTAAAATTTTTGGTTCTGTTTGCAAATGTAGACCACTTACCTAATTTATGATCTCTTCCATTTCTTGGCTGGAGAGATCTTATTTTTGTGTGAGATATTTAATTTTGGTGGGACTTGGTTTCTTTGCTTACACGTTTCTCAGATTTTAAAGCAAAGAGAAGGCACATGTATTTTATTGTGGAAGAAGGCTTTTCACACTAGTGATTATATGGGGCAGAGGTAAACCTTAGGTACTCAGCATTTGGTTTGATTTTTTCTTTTCTTTTCTTTTTTTTTTTTTTTGAGGCAGTATCTTAACTATGTGTAGCCTTTGCTACCTCTGCCTCTCTCGAGTGCTGGGATCACAGGTATATGCCACCATGCCAGCCTCAGTGTTTGTGTTGTAAGGATTCCTAGGAAAACCTCAAAAGGAAGAGGACTCTCTTTACTGTAGTTTGGTTTTTTAAAATTACTGTTATTTATTTATTATTTAATATGAAAACAAGCTCCAAACTGAAGTGGCTCTGCGGTAAATCAGGTGTGATTTTGCATTAGTTTAGAAGATGTGTAAGTGAAAAGTGACTAATGTCACCATTTCTAAAATATTGTCCTAAACAACTTAGAACATTTTATTTCAGCTCATGAATGGCTGTTCTAAATCGGTTGTATGTTAGACATACTTTGAACTACCTCTTTACTTAATGGGGAAGTTTCCTTAATAAAAGTTTAACAATTAACCTGTGGTGTCATTGACTTATTTCTCAGTTGTTTGAATTTAAATTCTTTAAAACACATCTTAAGGATGGCAAGGGGCTGAAAATGCAGCTCTATAGTAGTGTTTTCTGAAGGCCCAGGCTTTGTTCCAGACAACGGACACAAAATTATATTCAGCCATCTCTACACTTCTCAAATAGGGACTTTCTGAATAACTCTGAGAATGCAAAGAAAGGTAAATACTGTCCTAAATAGTCCCCCTCCCTCGGTGTGCCATATATTTCGAAGTGCAGTTTTGAAGATAACATCATTTCCAACTGGATCCCAACTAATTGAGGTGCAACTTAGAAATCATGTGTAATCAGTATAAACTGGCATTGAGGTGTTTTGTAAAACGGCCGACTGGCTAAGATGTTCCCCTGAGCAATGACCACCACGAGACAGGCCTAGTACAAATGGAAGTTCATTGAGGGAAATTAAGGGGACCTGGAAAGGGGGTAGAAGCAGAGAAGGATAGAAAGAGGAAGAGGCCTGTGGGAAGACCTGGGGCAGAGAGAAAGGCAAAATAGCCCTTATAGGCCAGGTCGGCTTGCTGGCACCTGGCAGCTGGCTAAGCAAACTGTTGCTAGGTAGCAGTTGGGCGGAGCCTAGCGGAATCGCCGACAAAGGGTAATTGGGAAGGAAAGTAATGCTTTACTTTCATAAAGCCCTGTGTTTAATTCTCATCACCCAAAGAGAAGAATCCTTTAGGGGTAGGCTGTCTAAAGCAGCAGGGTGAAGAGGATGCCATTGGAAACGACTTGGAAAGAAGGGGAGGGCAAATAGAGTGGTGGAGCTGTGTCCAGAGGTTGGGACCAGGTCCCGATAGGACGCACAGTAGCTCAGCTACAATACTGAGCCGCGAGTTCCTTTCCTTCGGCTCCGCTCCTCAACTCCTGGGAGGTTCCGGCCCTGGGCATTCTTCACTTGCAGCAAACAGCTTCACACCGGAGCGGGAACGTCCAGAAAAGACCCGGCTCGCTGGTATTTAGACGTTTTTCTGTCTTTCCTGCAGCGGAAAAGGTGTGGAAGAAAGAGCATATCAGGATGTTCTTCCGGGGCGTCCAGACAATCTCCGCCAAGAATAAAGCTGGTTGACTCCGGAAGCGTTTCCTTCCAGGCTAAGTCCATCTTCCGGCCCGGGCTGCCGTTGCTGCGGAAGCCTCAAAGCCAGTTTTGCTAGTCGGTAAGTGAATGTGCCGGGGGTTGAGGCTGAAGGACGACGTGGCGTGGGAGTACACCCCGCTGCGGCCTCCGCTCTAGCCTGGCGCCGCACCCGCCTGACCGGTCGGGCCCCGACACTTCGTAAGGCTCGACGTGGGAACCGTGTGCCTCGTTGGAGGGAGTTGGCAGGCAGGCGGTCTAGGATTCCTGTCAGCTCCTCCTGCTGTATGGGCCTGTGCCCACTGGGTGAACCCAGAATCAGGAGGAAAAGATTCCCTGGGAGAGGAGGAGTCACGTTAGTCTCTGGTTTGGGCTCAACGGAGCTAAAGCACCAGTTGGGAAATGGAGCTGGCAGCGAGATGTAATAGATAGGCAAATGGGTGTTCCGGTGTTTTAATCTGTACAATGATGAACAGTTTAATATTAAGGAGCTGGGTGAATGAAAAACGGACCAAGATCAATCTATAAAAGGTGGGTTAGGGTGAAATCCTGAAGGAGTTTGAATTCTTTTTAAAAACGAAAAGCTGTCTAGGAAGTGGGGTGGGGGGAGATGATGGACGACTTAAGCATAAGTAAATTTTTTTCTTTCCTCCTCATTTTTAATCATAATGTTACTCGATGGAAATTTAAGAAGATAATTCAGAATATTTAAAGATGCTTTGCTAGGAGACCCGTTGAAAGGCATTACAATGGCCAATTACAATGGAACTAGCAATAGTGGTGGGACAATTTGAAGATTGTGTTTTCTAATTTAAGGGGTTAAGTGTACTTTTTTGGTGTCACTACCCATTACTGGTATTTAAAAACTTACGTACAATGATACAGAAATGCATTATGAGTTTCTGTATTTATAGATGGTGATTGGGGAACAGTTTTACTCCTAGTACTCAAAAGTTTGGGTCTTCATTTTTCCCAAGACATGCTGGGAAGTGGGGGACTCTGTACCATAAATCATTGACTATCCTATATCAATGCTTGTGCTCTGTTTTGCATAGATTGTGACCATGGCTGCTGAATCTGATGTTCTACACTTCCAGTTTGAACAGCAAGGAGATGTGGTCCTACAGAAAATGAATCTCTTGAGACAGCAGAATTTATTTTGTGATGTATCCATTTACATTAACGATACTGAGTTCCAGGGGCACAAGGTGATTCTGGCTGCTTGCTCCACTTTCATGAGAGATCAGTTTTTACTCACACAGTCAAAACATGTCAGAATCACCATTCTACAGAGTGCAGAAGTTGGCAGGAAGTTGCTGTTGTCCTGCTATACTGGAGCACTTGAAGTAAAAAGAAAAGAGCTTTTGAAATACTTGACTGCTGCCAGTTACCTTCAGATGGTTCACATTGTAGAAAAATGCACAGAAGCTTTGTCAAAGTATTTGGAAATTGATCTTTCTATGAAAAATAACCAACACACTGACTTGTGTCAATCTTCAGATACAGACGTTAAGAATGAAGATGAAAATTCTGATAAAGACTGTGAGATCATTGAAATTTCAGAAGATAGTCCTGTAAACCTAGATTTCCATGTCAAAGAGGAGGGAAGCAATGCATTACAGTGTGCTGCAGAGACAGTGACATCAGAGCCAAAGGGAATGCAGTCGCCAGAGCTCTCTACAGTGGATGGTGGCTTTAAAGAGAGTGAAATCTGTATCCTCCATGTAGAATCCATCAGTACAGATGATGTAGAAAATGGGCAGTTTTCACAGCCTTGTACCTCATCCAAAGCAGGCATATATTTCCCTGAAACGCAGCATTCGTTGATCAATTCTACAGTTGAGAACAGAGTGACAGAAGTTCCTGGGAATACAAATCAAGGGTTATTTCCTGAGAATTCTGATGGAAGTCATGGTACAGTAAATGAGATTCAGAATCTGGATGAGAATTTTTCCTTGAGGCACCAGTGCCCCAGGTGTCCTCGGGGCTTTCTTCATGTAGAAAACTATCTGCGCCACCTTAAGATGCATAAACTCTTTTTGTGCTTGCAATGTGGGAAAACATTTACACAGAAGAAAAATCTTAACCGGCACATTCGAGGACACATGGGTATACGGCCCTTTCAGTGTACAGTGTGTTTGAAGACCTTTACTGCTAAAAGCACACTTCAGGACCACTTGAACATACACAGTGGGGACCGACCATATAAATGCCATTGTTGTGATATGGATTTCAAACACAAATCTGCTCTCAAAAAGCACTTAACCTCTGTTCATGGCAGGAGCAGTGGTGAAAAATTATCTAGGCCTGATCTCAAACGGCAGAATATACTGTAATCAAATCAATGACTTTGTTAGACACATCTGTTTATAAAAATACAGCATTTGTAGTGTCAACCCCCCATCTGTATCATTTATTTTTGTTCTCACATGTTATTCATTCTGAACTTCTAATAATTCCAAAGTTGTGAGTAGTGTGATTAAGTTTATGAGAGTCTATGTTGTCTCAATCATTATATATTAGTCCTCTGTTCAGCAGTAATTGAAGATTCTGATTTGTAGTTTTTAGATAAGTGATTTAATGTTGAACTATATAGAACTTTAATAAGGTAAGATGACCAGAAAAAAGATTTGAAAGCATAGTGTTGCACATCCCTATTATTATTGAAAGCAGATAAGACTAGCAATTTTCTTTTTAAAATTTAACCAGAACACCAAGGTACTGTCTTAAACTAAAGAAGCACAATTTAATTCACATGGGGCCAGCAAAATGTCTTTAGAATTGCATTACTTAAATGTCCAAAAGAATTTGTAATTAGACCCTTTTCCTGATTATATATAACAGAGTTGGATTAAGAACTCTGTGGCCAATGAAAGTATTTTCTTGGCATAGATTGCCAAGTTACTTTTCTTAAATATTCCACTTTCATCAAAGACATTGTTACACTGTTTATTTAGTATTTCTTTTTTTGTTTTGGTTTACATGCACTAAAATTGACCTCTGTGAAATTATATTTCTACGAATTTAATACATACCTAATTGTCTGCAATTGGGTCACAGAATAGTTCTGTCACCTTCCAAAATTCCCTTATGCTGCTCTTTTGTAGTCCACCCCTTATAACTCTAAATTCTACTAAGAGTTCTTCATCAATATAATTTGTTCTTATCTGTGGTGATATAAAACTGGAATCTTATGTTCCTTTTTGATATTTTTTAACCCAACATAATGCTATTGAGCTTGATTTACGTATATATTAGCAAGTCATTACTTTTTTATATCTCTTATTTTACTTTTGTCATGATTTGTGTAGCCCAGGCT
Source organism: Hylomyscus alleni (assembly GCA_019843855.1). Lineage (NCBI taxonomy): Eukaryota > Metazoa > Chordata > Mammalia > Rodentia > Muridae > Hylomyscus > Hylomyscus alleni. The sequence goes on from JADRCC010371512.1 coordinate 24,792, forward strand.
GGCCTCGAATTTGCCTTGATTCTTGAGCTCTGAGATTATGTCTGGGCCCTTTTTTTGTTTTGAATTGCCTATGTATACATTTTCTTTTCAAGCAGTCATCAGGTGAATAGTTTAATTTTTAAAAGCTACTAGAATTAGTTATAATGTCTCATTTGTATGAATACCTGTACATTCAAAACTTTTGCCCTCACAATGAAGAGCAAAATTTACTGCTGGGCAAATCAGCTTCCCTGACCCTAGGAAGAACTCACTTTCAAACTGTCTTACATCTCTACATAACTCAGCTATGTGTAGCATTTCTACAGTATTTAAGTTTTATTGACTCTTTTCTGTATTTTAACATGTAATATACTTTGTACTATGTAAGAGGTTTGTAAAAATCATATGAATATTATATATAATTTTTGTGATACTTTTGTGGGAATAATGCTCTACATTGAATTTTTAACTCTGGGAGAGACTTTAAAGAATAGAAGTCTTACAATTAATTCAAAAACCAAGTCAATAATTAATGATATTGAGCAGGTCACCTGTCCATCAACTTTTCTTAATTTTATATAAAATAACTTTGATCTTCATGATTTTAGAATTATTTCTAAATAAATTTCTACAAATTTATATTCTTCATGTGAACAGAGGAGACATTTATGTCTTTACAAGCAAAACACTGCTATTTGAGTACTCTTGGAAACAGAACTTTTTTTAAGGTAACATTTTGTTCCAACAGATAATGGACTGGTTCAGTGGCTAATTTTCTTTCCCACATAACTTAAGAATGGCTAGTTATAGTTGTGAACATATTTCCCTCAGAGAAACAGTTTGTGACTGAAGTGCTTATTTTTGCTTCCTGAATTGAATTTTGGAAGGGAGGGCTAGGGATGGGTGGAGAGGGTAAACTATAGTAAACAATGGGTTTTTTTTAGGAAGTGGTATCTACTATACTGTTTGGAACATTTTGATTGAAGGTGTTTTATGTTTTATTCGTGCCTTGTAAGATTGTTGTAAAATCAAAATTTGTGAGCACTTTGAAAGTTTTGCTTGTCGAAAGGTGTTTTATAAAGCGGTTATTTATATTATTTATTTCCATTTCGTGGACAGACTGATTCTAGGAGGTGGGCAAAGTGCACATGCCTGTAATTCCAGCATTTGGGAGATAGAGGCAAGAGATTCAGTTCAGCGCCAGCCTTCCTTATATATAGCTAAGTTTGAGGCCAGCCTCATGTACAGGAGACATTGTTTTAGGAAAAACAGAACAAAAAAAGTAAAACAAAACAAAACATTCCTGGGAGAGTATCCATGTGCATGACATTTCTGAAAAATTCATCAAAGTAGAATCTGTAAAGATAGGCAGGTATGACAAAGTAAAGTGTAGCATTTATTCATTTTAAATACTTTCAGCTGTTTGTTTATAATATGACAGAAAAAGCAGTATGTTTGGGTTGAACCTCATATGTACTGCATTTATATGTGTAAAAGATCTTGAAAAGGTAGTTGTTACTTTGTTGTAGAGAAAATCCTTTCCTCTTTTCATTGGATGTAATTATGTTTGTATGAAACATAATGAAAGTGTATGAAACATATGTATGAAACATAATGAAAGTGGGAATGGAGAACTTTGGGTTTGTGTATTTCTATGAACTTTAAAGGAACCATTTTCTCTTTAGTAATAATGTTTTTTAAAATTATGTGTATAAGGGGGTTATGTGTACATATGCTTTATTATATTTTTAGTTATGTGTATGTGTGTGGGCATATGCTTGCTAGCAGCTTTGGATCCCCCTCCTGGAGCTGCAGTTACAGGCAGCTGTGAGCTGGGAACTGCACTCCGTTGCTGTGCAAGAGTAGTCAGCTACATTAACCACCTGGCAATCTATGAAGCCCAAAGACTCACTCTCTCCTGGCTACTTAATGTACCACCACCTGGCACATTTCTGTTATTTTCAAGTGGACAGTGATGAGTAGAACTACCTACTGGGTTTATGTCTGTACTAAAAGTTAGGTAAACAAAGAATAGCAACTGTCTTAGGGTTTGTATTTTAATGGAGGTAGATAAACATTTGGTAAGATTTTGAAATTAATTTGGAAAAATAATGCCAGGAATTGAAAAATGATAGGGTCAGTGGGAGTGGCAAGCAGGGGGAGGGGAGGCAACAGGGGTTTGTTCTTGTTTTTTGTTTTTGTTTTTTGGAGGGGAAATGCAAAGGAGAAATAATACATGTAAATAAAGAAAATATCTAATAAAAAGAAAAAAAAGAAAAATGATAGGGAAAGCTGAGTTGTGCACATATCTGAGATCAAGGCCAACCTGGTCTACAGAGTGATTCCAGGACAGCCAAGACTATACAAGTTTTTTGAGCCCTGTCTTAAACAATGAAATAGGGAAATGATGTGACTTTTAATGTGGTTTTCCATGTTTGGGGAATATTTCCTGTGTGAAATGGAAAAGTATATCAAATGGAAAAGTATATCAAATGGAAGTAGAATGGAAAATGCACACACAGTAGGCTAGGGAACATGTATATGTAAAATTACTCATCACTGTCCAGTTGAAAATAACAGAAATGTGCCTTGTGGGGGTGGTGCACACCTTTGAGCCCAGCACTCCAGAGGCAGAGGCAGTCCGATCTCTGAGTTGCAGGTCTGGTGCTACACAGAGTGAGTTCCAAGAAACCCTGTCTTGAAACAAAAAAAGAAGATACCAAAAGGTACACCTTATTGTTGGGAAAGTTTCTTTTTGATGAGCACAATTGGATGAAATTATGAATAATGAGTTAAATTATAGCTTAGGCTGCCAGGTGGTGGTACACAGAAAACAAAACAAACAAATGGGTGAGGCCAATGATCTTTCACAAACAAATAAACAAAATGCAAAAAAAAATTAAAAAAAAAAAAACCCTGATCTTGTCATACTTGTCAGAAGCTTTGTGTCCCCGGAGCTGTAGTTGTAAGCAGCTGTGAGCTGCTGTGGTTATAGAGTGTGTGTGTATATAAATATTAGGGAGTCGGTTCACAAGGATGCACCATCACATCTGGATTATAAATCACATATTTAAAGCCTCATTAGAAAAATTTCCATATTCTAATTTATATACAGATTATTATCATGGATGTTGTTGAATATTTTGTTTCACATTCAGTTTTACATCATTAACAAAGGATACACAGTATCAACCTTTTAGGATTACTTTAATTATAAAACTAAAATACTTTTTAAATATCAGTTAGCATACAGCTTGGCATATAGTAGTTAATAATTGTTGCTTTTCTCACCCTTATTTTCGGTCTTTCTTCATTTATAAAAACGTAAAGGATAATTCCTACCTTACAGGTTGCCATAAGTCCTGTAACAAATACTGAGCTGTAATTCCAAAACTTGTAAATTTTGGTCCTTCCCCCTTTTGAGGCATTTGGGATTTTAGATGAAGTAGGTGGGTTCGCCAAACGTTTTCACTTTGGTCCTGGTTTTTGTAAACTGGAGAATTATTTGCTAATCTGGTTAGTATCTCGCTACAAGAGAGTAAAGTAGACTGTTACATAGATAGATGTATCAGGTCCTGCTCTATGGATGATAAACTTAACGTTGGCTCAATCCCGCAAGCCTCCTGGCTCAAGGCTTAGATGTGCAGGGAGTTTCCCATAAGGCCCTTCGGCTTGCCTAGTCCTCGCATCATCTCCCACAGTACTCTGGGGTTCCCTTGTCATGTGACGAGGGTGGCTTTCTTCTTCAGAGGGAAACTGATGCGCAGATTAGGTGGCGGGGCCACTACGCTTCCCTTCCACTCCAACTCCCGGGCTTGCGTAATCTCGCGTGAAGTGAACAGTATCTTCTCGCGAGAGCTAAATCGGGATCCCTCCAGGTCCGCCTCCGTGGTGAGGAGGAGGAGGAGAAGGAGGAGGAGGCGGAGGGAGGGAGGAGGAGGAGGCCCCGTCGCGGCCTTCGCCGCCGCCAACGGGGCTGTCCCTGTAGCTCCCGATGGAGTTTGAGGCCCTGAAACCGCCGCCGAGCTCTGCCCCGGCGAGACGAGGCGCCTCCGTCGCCGAGCCGCGCCGTCGCGGGGCCCCCGGGAGCGGCCCTTAGCGACCCCGCCCGGGCCCCTCAGGTAGGGCGGGGGCGGGCAAGATGCGGCTAGGGCCCTGGCCCCGCTGCCGGGTCCCCAGAGGTGGGGCGGGGAGCGGTCTCTGCCCGGCGGCCTGTGCACGGTGCCGCCGGTACCCCGAGGGTTAGGAGCCGCGGGCCGCACCTGACACGGCGGAACCCGGGCCCCGAGGAGGCCCCTCGCTCTGGTAGGGCTTTTTGATGCGAAGCGATACGCTCAAATGGCCACCTTTCTCCGGCACCGGCTGAAGGGACGCCTCTGGCCACTGAGGAGCCCAACCGGACAGAGGCCGGCTTCCTTCTTTGCTTACCCCATTTAGGAAGAGGGGCTTTCGGAAAAGGTCCCCGAGATCAGGTCTTGTCTTAGCGTTTTCTATTCAGCCCCCGGCTTACCGAGACCACAGCGCTGGGATGGAGGCGATCTGTGTTGTAAATAGGGATCCTGGCCAAACAATGCCCAGGGAGGGCTTAACCTCCCTGGAGGGAGATGGCTGGACCAGGGGATGTGACTAGGAGCGATGGCATGAAGCACAGCCAGAGAATTCTGCTATAGCTTTCTTTCCCTCTTTCTTCTTATTTTCCTTGGGGGAGCCTCATAAGGAGACTCTTCCACCATCTTAGGAGAATGGTCGAAAGCATCTTTGTTTCTAAGAGAAACAGCTGTACTTTTCTGTCTTTAGATAGCTGTCATTTCCATCCTTGAAATCACCAGAGTTTTAAGATACTGGCAGACACAGCCTTCATACCAAAATAGTCTAAAGTAATCACAGACATTAAGTATTCAAATTCAGTGATTCTCAACCTGTTTAGATTTTTGTTTAAGGTCCACCTCGGTACTTTTTAATCCCATTGTCCTCTAACCTTAGGACCCTAAGGAATTTCTTCTCACCTTGACCCCACTGTAATTAGAGTTGACTTTATATCCCAAATAAAATGTTTTACTAATCTTACTGTCATTTTTAGTAGTCACGCTTTAAAGTTACAGTAAAAACTTTGAGTTAACCAGAGAAAGCTAATAATGATACACTAAAGTGATATTACTTGACAGAAGAAACGAACATTTTAGTTGTTGGGTCTAGTCTCTTTATGGTTAAATTGTATACACAACCTAAGACTTGGAATCATTAGGAATAGTTTGTAGATTCCTGTTTCTACCTTTTATCTGGTTAAAAACTACATCATGACATCAACATCCATGTTAAATTGTTTACTAACACAGTCAGTTCTTGAAAACCCAGACTGTTTGATCCTATTAGAGGCTATTTTCCAGTATTGCCATTGTTTTGTTGATTTGGTGATTCATGTTTCCCACATCTCAGTTTGGAAAATTGCTAGAAGGACAAAACGCTTAATATATTTTCTAGTCTTGTTTAGAGAAAACAGGTACCACAATTAAACATGCTTTTATTCTTTGAGAATTGAAGTCTAATTCATTAGTGGGACCTTTGAATTACCCCGATCAGATATTGTTGGGTTAGTATGACATGCAAGAAGACTTAACGCTTGTTCTTGTTCATGTTTTCATTAATTTAGTTTCTATGTTTGTAATTTGCTGCCTTCCAGTTGGCAGAGGCATTATTTTCTACACTTAGGATTTTAGATTTAAAACTAAAGTCTGTATATTATGTGATAGGTAAAAATGCTATAAATTTGTAACAAAGCTTGTTTATTTCATTTTTTGTTTTGTTTTGTTCTTTGAGATAAGATTCCCCTTTACAAGTAGCCCTGACTGTCTTGTAACTCACTATGTAGACCAGGCTGACATTGTATTCACAGAGAACACCTGCTTCTGCCTCATGAACTCTGGGACTAAAGGTGTGCATCACCATCCATGACTTAAACAGGGTTGTAATAAGTACTTGCTTATTTTTGGTTGGACTAGGTTGAAATTTCACTTCCTAGAGATGGAAAAGGGAAGTCTATGGTTAAAAATAAAACTAGTTGGAAATTAAAATTGAATTGCACCCAGTCTCATGAGAGTTGTTGATTACATCTCTGAGTTTTCTAATTCCATTTGTAAATCCAATTTCTAAATCCTTAAGTGTGTGACTTTTACCTCAAAATTTCTAATAAAAATCAGATCTTGAGTATTATTTTACTATTATTTGTAATCTAGATTTACCTATACTACCTGATAGCCACATGTGACAGATAAGAACTTGAAATGGAGCTAGTGTAATTTGAAATGTGTTGTTAAGTGCAAAATACTACATTTCAAAGACTTAATGGAAAACTCTATAACATTTTAATATCTAAGTTTTTACATGATTACATGTTAAAATATTTTACTTAGGTTATATAAAATATACCACCAAAATTGATTTGGCTATGGCTTTTTCCTTTTTTAAAAATTTGAAAATCAGAAATTGTATTTTTTTGTGTTTTGTGTGTGTGTGTGTGTGTGTGTGTGTGTGTGTTTAAATATTTTTTTGAGACAGTTTTTTTATATGTAATCCATGCTGGCCTCGAACTCACAGAAATCCACCCACCTCTGCCTCCAGAGTGCTGGGATAAAAGGCATGTGCTGCTACCGCCTGGCAGTTTGTTGATTTTTTGATTCAGGGTCTCATTCTGACCCATCCTAGGCTGGAACTCCCTCTGTAGCCTAGGCTAACCTTTAGCTTGCCAACTGTCTTCTTGCCCTGAATTTCCTTAATATTTATAGGAGTCAATTGCCATGCAGTGACACCATACATACATAGAAATATACATGCATACATGTGGAATGCAAAACTTTCCCAGTGGTATCCTTTTAGAGTCATAATAATTAGAGTACTAAGAACTTCAGTAATAAGAAAGATACAGTTAACTACATGGTAGAACAAGCCTTTGGTCCCAGCACTTGGGAGGCAGAGACAGGTGGATCTCTATGAGTTTAAGACTAGCCTGGTCTACATATTGAGTTCCAGAACAGCCTGGCTACATACAGAGAAAGATGAAAAGAAAAGAAAAATAAAGTTATCTAGAGGCACAGTAAGTAATTAAGTTCAGTCTTGAAATATTTCCTATCTAGCCATCACTAAAGAAGCATAATTTTGTTACTTAAAATTGGAATCTATTTCCCTATTAGAATGCATTGAAAGTTCTATCTTACTTTAAAAATTAGGTTCAGCCCCTAATTTGAAAGTAAAATTTGATCACATCCATTTTATAGATTAAAACAAAACAACAGTTGTTGTGATACAGCTCCTTTTTTCTCCAAAATCTCTTTTACTTGAGTGAAAAGCTGTAGAATTTACTTCCATTAGCTTTTATTTGCTTGATTTTTAGGTTAAATCTTACATTGTACTTCTGATGCTTTTAGTATGATTTTAAGTCTAAAGCTATGTTTTGTTTTGTTTTGCAGTACCGGGGATTGAATTTAAAGCTTCACAAACATTAGGCAAGTGTTCTACAACTGAACTGCATTCTTGAACAAAACTAATTACTTTGATGTGTTCTATATGTGGAAGTATCAGTGTAGTCCATTATAGTACTCAAATGTAAATAATGATTGTTTAACAACCAACCTCTAAGTGTATGTTTTTATAAACAATTATAAAATACTATGTTACACAATTATGTTTTACACACAAAGTAGTGAAAAAGGCATATACTCTATTCTGACTTTTTAAAAGTATCATGGTCCTGAACTGACCATATAATATAAGTAACAGAAAATGAAAGTGTTTCGCTAGTATGCTGTTTATTTTGGTAAAGAAGTTTGTAATTTGCATCTATAAAATAAGTCTGTTACTCTCTGTATATTGTGAATTTGGACTCATATCAAGGAACTCATAGCTTGGGGGTCTGAGCCTCTACTTTAGTGTCTCTCCTGTGCTTCGTCTTACACCTTTTCAGTGCGAAAAACTAGGTACTGCTCTTAAGTTCTTGTCTCTTACCCTCTTGCTCTTCTCCCTTGTCCTCTCCATACCCCCGTTTCAACATGTGGCCATGGCTGCCCTCTGCTGCTTTTCTCTCTCTCTCTCTGCTTTTCTACAATAAAGCTCTAAAACCTTAAACAAAAAACAAAAACAAAAAAAAAAACTAGGTACTGCAATGAATTAATAGTGAGAATGTTTTTTCAATATCTGTAGGCATTTAGACTTTTGGGCTTTTTAGTCTATTTTATCTCAACTTGAAGCATGTGGGAAATATATTTAGGAATAAGTGCTTTGCTAGTCACTATAAATGTTAACAGCAATTATGATGTCATATCCACTGAATCAAATAAGTCATTGTTAAAATATATCACTATAAGCCTAAAGTTCTATAAATTAATATACTGAGCTCTATTATTTATTTATATGCTTTTAAAACTATAAAAATAGTAAGAAGTTGGGCATATTAAAAAAAAAATAGGAGGCTGGGTGGTAGTGATGCATACCTTTTAACCCCGGTACTTAAGACGAAGAGGCAGGAGTATCTCTGAGTTCAAGGCCAACCTAGTCTCTAGAGACCAAGCTCCAGGACAGCCAGGGCTGTTACAGAGAAACCCTGTCTCAAAAAAAAAAAAAAAAAAAAAATTGGGATAGTTATAAAAGTACTTAGATAAGCTTAAGAAGTACCTTTTAAATAGAGAGTTGAAACTCCTATGTCACTACTTAAATATTTTAATGGTTATACATGTTTCTATGTTTTCTATACACTGCTCATTTTTTATTTGTGTAACTTAGAGTTTATTGACTATAATACTAAAGGAAAACATCTTTAGGAATCAAATCATATTGTTTAAGGAAATTTAGTAAGTTTACTGTCAGAATCTGTGATATAGCAGAGGGAAAAATTGATAGTGTGGTCAGTTTCATTTAGAGCTGTTCTTTACATTTTACAGGCATTTATTTAGTTTCTTTTATTTTTTTGGTTTTTCGAGACAGGGTTTCTCTGTATAGCCCTGACTGTCCTGGAACTCGCTCTGTAGACCAGGCTGGTCTTGAACTCAGAAATCCACCTGCCTCTGCCTCTCAAGTGCTGTGATTAAAGGCATGCACCACCACCGTCCGGCATTTATTTAGTTTCTAATGTGAATTAGTATTAAAAGCTCTTATCTAGATAAATATATGTATGTGTGTGTATATGTATATATGTATACACACACATAGTAAAGAGCTGTCAGGTACATCTGGAGCACTGTCCCGTTGGTCTAGGAGAACTAAGGAAAAGGGTGTTAGGTCTTTGCTGTTGCCAAGCAGTTTGTGATACCCTAACTTGGTAGAGTTGGTGTTTCTACACAAATGTCTGCCTAGCAAAATACCAGTTTATGTTATTAGTTTGGCGTTCCAGTTGTAGATTTAAATGAAATTCATCTTTTGCCTGGATTTATAATTCTGCAGCCAGAAAATAGAACATCAAATATGATAGTTTCAAAAAGTATTTGCTCACCTGCTTATTGGCAATCTCTACAGTTGGTAGTAGACTAACTAGTTTTAGATTGGTGGCTCTAATCAGTTTGAGAATAAAGTGTAAAAATTTATAACTTGGTAAATTTGAGTTGCTCAGAAGTAAATATATTAATATATAATTTTTTCATTAGAGCTGTTTAGTAAAGATTTGTACATTGTATGGGATGCTTTTTTTTATGTATTAAGACCTGTTTCAAGTTTACCAAGTAAATTTTAAAATCTTATTTTTTGTTGTTTTTAATTTTTTAAAAAGTTTTTTACTTTTTAATTTTAAGACAGGTTTTCTCTATGTAGCCCTGGCTGTCCTGGAACTTGCTCTTGTTCAAGGCTGGCCTTAATTCACAAAAGTTCCCCTGCCTCTGCCTCCAAGTGCTGAGATTAAAGGCATGTACCATTACTGCCTGGCTTAAAAGAAAAAATTTAAAAAAAAAGAAATTTAAATACTAAAGCACTGTAAAGGCCACTAAAATTTTTATTTGTCTCTTGGAGTTCTGGGGAGTGCTTGCTGTTATGTTTCTCTTTCCTGATGCTGACTACTCTTTCTAAGCATCTAGCATTCTGTACATCTAATGTATTTTGTAAACATTTGTATGAAATAAAGTATTTGGTGGTTTAATTACCCTAAATACCTATATTTGATGTTTACCTGATGGGCTTGGTCAGACTAATGTAAGTTTTGAATTGGAAAATATTGAGGATGTTTGAATTATAAGTAGTATAGTT
>JADRCC010371635.1:0-11672 GCA_019843855.1 Hylomyscus alleni
CAGTGCAAAATCCCTCCCCACCTCTTCATCCCTTACACAATAGGACCCCCTCCCCACCCTGACATGGAGGACTGACCTGGGGTCCAGGAGCCGGGGTGTGTGTGTGTGTGTGTGTGTGTGTGTGTGTGTGTGTGCGTGTGTGTGTATATGTGTGTGTGTACATGTGTATGTGTGTGTGTGCGTGTGTGTGTATATATGTGTGTGTATATGTGTGTGTGTGTATGTGTGTATGTGTGTGTGTGTCTGTGTGTCTGTGTGTCTGTGTGTGTGTGTGTATGTGTGTATATATGTGTGTGTGTGCATGTGTGTATATGTGTGTGTATGTGTGTGTGTCTGTGTGTGTCTGTGTGTGTGTCTGTGTGTGTATGTGTGTGTGTCTGTGTGTGTGTGTGTCTGTGTGTGTGTGTGTATGTGTGTGTGTGTGGCGGGGGGGATGGTGCTAGGATCATGAAGGAGATACTTTTGTTTGAGAGTTGGTTGAATAAAGAGAAGAGGTTCTGTGTGCAGTTTGAACGAGTTTTGCAGGGAACTGGAAGGTTGAGAGTTGACGGCTGCTCAGGTCAGCCCTCAGGTTACCAGCTACTCATTTAGCTGCTTTTCTCTCCTTCCCTCCTGTGTTAGAGAAAATAACAACATTAATAGAGATGATCTTCTACAATCTTACCTTTGAGTCCCACTGGTGGCTTCTATACTAAGAACTCCTATCTTTTGACTTCCAGGATTAGTTACTTACAAAGATCTCCCAGGGAGCCTATTGGCAGCTGACTCATCCTGCACACATTGAGGTGTCATCTCTCCCTGGAGGTTTTTGGGGTCCGGGGTGGTGGGGTGTAGTCTTACACTGCTCTGTGGAAAGGCCTTCAGGGGCTTCTGATGGTCTGTTCTTGCGAATGGTATTCTTGTTTCTTCCCACCCCTGTAAAGTCTCTGTTTAAGTGCTCCCCTTAGATAACGACAGTCACCTTTCTTTCACTATGACACTGTGGGCATACAGGAAATTCCCTTCCTATTATCTATCAATTAGCTAGGTGGTCATTGTCTTAATTTCACAGGATGTGACTGAAGTTATGGTCCGAGAGCAAACCCTCTACTCTAAGGTCCTTAGTTTCTCTTCATACAGTTACATAACTTTTTTTTTTTTTCCAATTACATCTTTTACTTTTGAAATTGAGCAACACAGATCATCCTAGCTGGAAAATTTTTCCCCCAAAACCACTACCACCATTGGGTTATTTATTCTTTTCTCCACCAAACTTCTAGGAAGACCTGCTTATTTCTCCCTTTCCATATAGGTTTTCTGGCTCTTATTTTAATATGGTCAACTCTCTGCCCCCACCCTAATAATTTTCTCCTTTATGAAATAATTTTTCCTCCTAGTAGTTATATTTATGTTTCAATGGAGGAATAAAAATTATAGTAAGACCCGTGAAACAAAACCTCCTCTTTGTGAAATCAGGAACACACAGGTGTGCATGAGTTTTTTGTCTAACTAAAATTTGGTGAGTATGTGGTTGCCCTAAAAGATAAAATTGGAAGGATGGTCCTGATGCACCCTTTGCGCATTCACCATAGGTTCTCTTGTCTGAGGAGCAGGAACTTAGATTTGATGGAGGGCATGCCCAAGCAGTTAATTGGAGCTATTGTAGCTGGTCTGCTCCTGATTGGGAAACTTTGAAATGATTTTCTAGCCTGCGGATCCCAGGAGTGCTTGAATACCAGGGCGCTTCCTACACACTGCAGTTACCAATGACAGAGGAACTATTTTCAGTATTTGTGGTGAAACTGAAACTTGAAAATAAGTAAAAGTACTCCAGGAAGCTACTACACAAAGCCCCAAATAATATTTCTTCCTCTCTTCTCCCATTTCTGACAAGAGTCATCTCAGCAATCTTAGCTGCTGTTTGGTGTTTCTCGTCTTCAGTGGAAACAATGGCCTTTTGGTTATTAAACTGACTTTATGTTAGTTAGTGGAGAGTCTTACACAGACTTCCCTTTCCTTACCTCTCCCACTGGAATTAAATAGGTCTGAAGTTTTCAGAGTTGTTTGTATGTTTGTTTCTTTGTTTTTTTTGTTTTTTTGTTTTTTTTGAGAGAGGGGGTCTTTTCCATAGTTCGGACTGGCCTTGAACTCTTGATCTTCCTGCCTCTGTTTCCTAAGTGCTAGTATTACATGAGTGTACTTTTTCTCAATGCGTTATTATTTGAATGAAAGTTTATGGAAAGAACCACACCTTACATTGTGCAAGGATGATTGACTGATCTACACCTCAGTGTGGATAATAGTCTCGTTAGCACTTGAGTGAGGATGGTTGGCTGGTTAGCTCTTCAGTGATGTGGAGAGGTTAGAAAGTATCAGGTCCAGAGCATAATTATTTGGTCCATCTATAGCCCTTTAATAGATGTTTTTCTTTTACCTTCTTCTGTATGAATCTTACATCCTTATGACTATTAGATAAGTCCTTGAAATGTACCAACAGACCCCTAATGCCTAACAACCGAGAGGCTCAGAATGCCATCCGACAGCACCTGAGGCCTACAGCTAGATTCCCCTGCTCTCCTGTGATCCGCCTAACTGATGTTTCTGGTAATGTATTTGCAGAGTGTCTGGATTTATGATTTTCTTTGTTCTGTTATGATAAAAATTCCCATCCTGTTACCGTGTTGGAATGTGGCATTTGTTGTACCCTGGGGTCATGGTTGTAGAATAAAGAACCACATAGACCTTCTCAGGTGAGACTTGTGTTGTTTGCATTGGCATTTATGACTGCATCAATGTGTTGCACTGCTGAGCGGTGTCCGTATGACTCCATCTTCTGCCTCACTTTCTTGTTATTATTGCGTGGAGCTAGTAATTGCTTTGCTTCCTTTTCTTTGTTGGAGCCTTCCTTCCAACACTCAGTCTATAAAATCGCTCCAAGTGTCCCACATGGTCAGCCAGATAATCCCACAACTCCTTTTCCCTCCTGCTTTTTGGGACCCTGGCTCCCAGTCCCAGCATGCACCGTGCTGTCATGCCAGAGGCATGTCATTCTGGATAATGCCCCTTGCGACTCTCCCAGGGATCTTGAATTCATGTCATCTTTTCTTACTGCTGTTTTTTTATTACTCTTATTGTGTGTGTGTGTGTGTGTGTGTGTGTGTGAAATTCTATAGTAGCTTCTTGCAGAAAAGTATTCAGAAATGAATTTTGTAGAGTTTTGCCTCACTGGGTGGATAGGCACAATGGACTGACAGACTGGGGCAGATGACTCAGGTGACTTTTTTGTAGTTGACCCTCTCTCTGATCCCTGAAGAATATTATTTTAGAATATTATTTTTTTTCTCTTACTACCTGGGGAATAAAAGCAGAAAGTTGATGTTGTAGGTTTGAGGGATCTTGATGTTCAGAGCACAGCTTATTCACACAAAATGTTCTTCTCAGTACTTCCCTCCCCCCCCCTCCCCCCCTCAGTCACTGCTGTGCCCAAGTCTCTAGAGACTCACGTTTCTAGTGCGTGGTGGCAATTAGTTCTTAGGATCAGGGATATGCTTATATGTATTTTCAAGATTTCTAGGAAACAAACAAGCAAACAACATCAACAGAAGAAACAACAAAACAAAACAAAAGCCAACTCAGAAATCAAAATTCAGATTTGTAGTATTGGCTGGTATTGGCTGTACAAATGTTCTCAATGGGGGTTGATTTCAAGCTACTGGTGTGACGTTACCACAGAGCTTGATCACTGCTTACAAAGTGGTCCTGCCAGTCCTGGGGAAGCCAGCTGCTGCTCATCAACCGCCAAATCTGAGACAGTCTGGTTTTAGCAACAGTCTTTTATCTCTCAGAGTATTCCATGTCTCCATTTGTTAGACCTCAGGAGCGAATCGATTTAACTTTCCTTTTCTGTGTTAAAATGTTTTCTGAATCTGTCTCCGTTCCAAATGTTCTATCAAGTCACTTCTTCCTTTTACTGAAGTAGGAGTTTGTGTTTTTGTTTCCTGACATCTACCTGGATTTGGAATTTTGAACCAAAAAGGGAGCAAAAATTATCTTTCCTTTGTGCCTTGTTTACTTTTCTATTACTGGGATGCAATACTATGAGAAAAGCAACTTAAGGAGGGAGGAGCTTATTTTTGCTTCTGCTCAAGACAGTCTACCAGGGTAGGGAGTCAAGGCATCGGGAGCTTGAAGCAGCTGGTTGTACTGCACCTACAGTTGTGGAGCAGAGAGAGACAAATGCAGGCTAGTGCTCTGCTCACTCTCTCTAAGGTCCAGGCCTTCCCTGCCCAGGGAATGGTTCCCCTTACAGCAGATAGGCCTTCTGATCTCAATTAAGCTATAACGAAGATAATAGTTGTGGAGTTAGCATTGTCTACTGGACAGAATATAGAATTACTGCGGGAATGGACACGCTGTAGAGGATTATCTTGATTAGTTAGCTGTCACAGGAAGACCACTCTGATGACACTATTTCCTGACTGGGATCCTAGACTGTATGTAGCAAACCGAACATTACCATGCATTTGTTTGTCTTTCTCTGCTTTTTCAATATGGGTAGGGTGTGGCCAGCTCCCTCAAGCTCCAGCCAGTGTGATTTTCCTGCCACGAGGGACTATGACCTAGAAGTATGAACATCCTCCCTTAGCTTGTCTTGGTCAGGGTGCTTTACCACAGCATCAAGAAAGAAACTAAGATGCTGCTATCATGAAGCTAAAAGCTCTACTCATTTTTATAACTAAAATAAAAACTAGTTACTAAGTGACATCATACCAGGCATGATGGCACTTATGTATAATCTAAGTCCGTGGAGGGCAGCTGCTTGTGAGATTGGAGCCAGCCTGGGATGCATAATGAGACACTGTCTCAAAAAAATCCCCAGACATATCTTTTGCTGCTCATATTATCTTCAACAATTTCATTAAAGACTTGTCTGAGTCTTTAATATATAAGGTTGTGGGAAGTAATTTCTGACTTCAATATGTAGACCAAATTGTTCAATGTAAGCTTTAACTATGCACATTTTATATCAGGTCTTATGTGGAAATCACTGCAGTTCATGGCGAGATTTTGAACTTCAAAAATATGGAGGGAGGGAAGTTTAAGGAGACACTGAGATTTGATTTGTTGTCTAGTTAGTGTTCTATTGCTGTGAAGAGACATCATGACTATCCCAACTCTTACAAGAGAATTTAATTTAATTGGGGCTTGGTTATGGTTTCAGAGGTTTAGTTCATTATCATCAAGGCAGGGAGCATGGTGACATGCAGACAGATACTAGGGCAGTAGTTGAGAGCTATATCTTGATCTGTAGTCAGAGAGAGAAAGAGAGAAAGAGGGAGAGAGGGAGAGGGAGGAGAAGGAGGAGAGGGAGAGAGAGAGACGGAGAAAGACAGAGACAGAGAGAGAGAGACTGGGACTGGCTTAGGCTTTGAAAATCCTAAAGCCCACCCACAATAACACACTTCCTCTAACAAGGCCACACCTCCTAATCCCTCTCAAGTAGTGTTACTCCTTGATGTCCAAGCTTTCAAATCTATGAGCTGCTGGGGGCTGGTCTTATTCACACACCACACTTACTTCCTGTTTGGCCCTCAAAGGTCCTATGGCAGTTGTATCTTTCCTTTTTGGAGATAGAGGAAGTTGGTCCTAAGGACATGTTTAGTCCATTTTTGGAACACACACACATACACACACACACACACATCACAATATTTTTTAGATATTAGTAGCCCAAATGTCCTAAAGTTCTTCCTATTCTGTCCATAGTGTATTATTTTATATTATTAAAATATTATTTAGACAGGGTTTCACTATTTTGACCATACCAGCCTCAGACTCACAGACATCAGCCTGCCTCTGCAGGCTGTTGGGAGGAAAGATGTGTGCCTGTGAGTCACCTACTACTGTATGCTTGTGTGCCACTACTACTATGTGCCTGTGAGCCACTTCTACTGTATGCCTGTGTGCCACTTCTACTGTGTGTGTCCGTGTGCCACTACTACTGTGTGTGTCCGTGTGCCACTACTACTGTGTGTGTCCGTGTGCCACTACTACTGTGTGCCTGTGAGTCACCAGGAGCTTTTTTTTTTGCGTACAGTTGAGGTTTTAAGGTCCTTAGTACTTCAGTCTCAGAGTTTCTGCTAATTTGTTTATTGTGAGACTTAGAGCAAGGGTCTTCCTCTCTTGGTACCTGGATATTCTTATCTGTGAAATTCAGAGAACAGTACAAATTCCACATAGACTTGTTCCGAGGATTAAATGAGTTAACAGGAGTGGAGTACCCAAGGCTGTGTGAGGCAGGGGAGCTGTTGTTGTTCCTGCTGTTGACACTATTGATAACCTGTCGGTATTGGTTGACATTTGACTGTGCATTAATATTTATATACATCAGCAAGAGCAGCACAGTCACGTGCACACACGTGCACACACGTGCACACACGTGCACACACGTGCACACACGTTCCTCTGGGAAATGTGTTGCCTTATGACCTATGCTATTCTGTACCATTGTGCTATCTCACTCTCCAATCATAAATACCAACCAATTACTATGCAAAATGCTGAAACTATAATTTTTCAAGTAGAAAAAAAAGTAAGTCATTTAGTAATAAATCAAACTTGATCTTTCCTCAGCCTTCTTTTCCAAAAGGAAGTACTGATAATGAACATTGTAACCTTTCCTGTAAAAAAAGTAACGACAAACCATGGATGCATTGGAAGGAGGCAGGAGTGAATATTTTGATTTATTTGGAGTACATGAGGCTTTTCTATTTACTGACACAAAATAATGAGACACCCCAAGGTGGGAGATTGGCCCATGTGACTATCTACATTCTTTTGTTCTGACTGAGGAGGAATCACTCAAACAAAGTTAAAATCGAAGCGCAAAGTAGAAAGAACACTGCAGCTCACATGACAGACATAAAGAACTGTTATCACCAGTCAATCGAGGATGGCAAACAGCCCAAAAGGAAATGCAAGAACCAACACTCTCCGATAATGGAGCAAAACTACAGCAGAGATAAGCAGAGGCATCACTCTAGCTAAAAGAAGCTTATATAAAAGAGTGGTGTCTTTCTGCTCTTGGGAAGCAGAAGCTGAAGTCTGTGGGGGTGGGAGTCCCCGGGCTTCTGACCAGAATGCCCAGCCCCCTCAATGATCCCTTGAGTGCCATTGCTCTGCAGATCCATTTCTTGGGAAATGCCTTGGCAGTTTACCTGTGATTTAATAAGGCTGCCCAGCTGTGCATGAGTCACAGGTGGCAGCTACTTCACATTGCTGTGAGCCAAGCGCACTCATCATTTTAAATGACTCCTTCCTGTAGGAACCAAAATTGGCTGGTGCGAGCCATTTCGTTGGGTCTGATGTCACTTTCTGAGACAGTCTACTGCGGATCCCGACACATATCTTGCTCAGGGCTTCTCTCTAGAGGAAAACAGAAAGAAACAAAACAAAACAAAAAACCAGCCTCTAGGGCTTCTAGAGGAGGAAGAGGTTATGTTGGTTTTTTGGGTTCATTTGTCCAATACGTATTTGTTGATACTTAGTATGTGTGTCAGACACTAAGTTTGGGACATGGAAGGGGAATAAATTTGCATGGAACATGGAGGAGCGTGGGGACAAATGATTGAAAAAGGCACCTGTGAGTTCCAGTTGGCTGCTATGAAACAAAGATGACATCAGGTGACAGTGAGCAGAGAGGAGGTAGTCGATGAATAAGTACATACATTCATACACACATTTCATATACATGCAGAATAGTGCACCTCAAATATCAGTGTGCTTCAGAACCACTTGGGGTCTTGTTCGAGAAAACAGCATTGTCTGTCTTAGTTCCTGACTCTCTGGGGTTCTAGTGTGAGGCCTGGAAATCATCCTCACATGTTGTGGTTCTACTTGCTTTACAAGAGTATGTTTACCCGTTCATGTTATATGCACATGTGTCTGTGTGTCTGTGTGTGCCTGTGATGGGTGTCTTGCTCCGTTGCTCTTAGTTTTATTTCCTTTAGACACAGTCTTCATTGAACCTGTGGCTCACTGGTTTTTGACTATTTCTAGCTATCCAGTGAGCCATATCCATTCCCATTCCCTCCCAGACAATGCAATTACAAGCATGCTGGCCATGCTGGGCTTTTGATGCTGGGGATCTAAACTCAGGTCCTCACGCTTTACCCACTGGACCATTTCCTCAGCCTCCCGAGACCACATTTTGAGATTTACTGGTGTCGGGTAGAGGTGGTCCTAGTGAAGATGTGGTGGTTGTGGGTAGATATCTAAAAGAATAGGCAGAGCCTAGGGTGTAAAGATGGCCAATGGTGGAGGGGAGGATGGAAGAGGGAGGAGGATCCCAGGCTGCTCTGTGGAAAACAGAGGCAGTAAAACTCCAGTGTAATGCCTGAAAGGGCAATCAATAGAAAGCAGGCCCGGGCAGGGCTGTTCCTCCACACTCAAAATCTGAGCCCATCTCTAGAGACCAACTTCAGTGGTCTGGTGGTACTGAGGTATTTTTAAGAGCCTCTGATAAATGGGGCTGAGAATGCTGGACACGCGGGCCCATTACATCAGCCATGGAAAGTTGATTTTATTTCAAGGGTCTTGGGAATTTTAAGCCATAGAAGACATAATTAGTTTCTGGTTGCTGGTTATAAAATGGACCTTGTAAGGTATTAATAATGAATGAGGATATATCAATTCAAAAAATGTCATAAAAGCCCAATTGAAGTAAGTTTGGCTTTGCTTGGGTGTCAAGAAATGGGACATAAAATGCTAGATGGGATTTTGAGGGTAGGACAGTAAGCTTGTTGATGTAGCTGTGAGAATATAGGGAGGTAGCAGTCTCAAAGAAGACCCTAGAGTCTCCTAGCAGCTGAGCAAAGGGTAATGAATTGAGAACACTGGGGTGTAAACAGGTTTGTGGAGAAATAAGAAGTTTGGACATATATATCTATTTAATTAATTAATTTATTTTACATCCAGACTAGTTATCCCTCTCTGTTCTCCTCCCCACATCCCCACCCCAGATCCCCACTCCCCCTCTGTTTCTATTTAGAAAGAGAGTCCTCCATGGATATCAACCATCCCTGGCATATCAAGTTGCAGTAAGGATGAGTACATCCTTTTCTGTGGAGGCTAGAAGAGGCAGCCCTGTAGAAGGAAAAGCAGGCAACAGAGTCAGGGACAGCCTCTGATCCTGCTGTTGGGAGTCTCACATGAATACCAAGCTATACAACTGTACTGCATCAGCACTGCAATAAGAGTGACTTTGGTAGGATCAGACTAAGGGTGGGACATAACCTTACTCAAAGTCTCCCTTCTCTGTGTGTCGGGTTCTACAAGTCCAAGAGATTAGTGGCAGTTGATGTCAGTTCATAGTTCAGGGCCTAGAAGTCCTTTATGATCGCTTGTTGCTTGTTGCTTTGAGGAATACTCCAGTTGGGGTCAGGGCTGATTATGAGATGTCAAAGTAAGCGTCAGAATTTATTTCTAGAAAGAACAATCGCCTTTACAATTAGGGAGATAGAAAGCTGCCGAGAACCGTTCGCATAGTTACTCAGATGTCCAGATGTGTGAGTGAGCAGGTGGGCTCTACCTTGTCCAGGCTGCTGAACGTCTGGATTTTCTCTGCCTACATCTCTAATTGTCAACCCTGCACAGGGACAAAAGATTACATTGCATCCTTGTATACAGGGAGCATGAAGTTAATGGGATCATCCTAGCAGCTGTCGCTTACAGTCTTCTTAAGGGAAGAAAACTCCTCTTTCTGGAAATGCCTTCATAGCTCACTGAGGGGTACAAAGTTAAACTGGAGAATAAGATCCGAGGAGGCAAAGGACAATGGCTACACAAACCCAGAATAAATTAGGGATGATGGGATTTACCTTTTGATTCCAGAGGGATGGAGTCCATCTTGGTGATGAAGGTATGGTGGCAAAGCTAGGAAGCTGGGTGGTCACAATTTTGTCTACACATAGATAGGACAGACACAGAACAGGAAGTGGGGGGAAGGATATAAACCCCCTAAACCTGCCCTTTGTGACATTTTCTTCACAAAGGTCCCACCTCCTTAGTTCTCTAATCTCACATAGACAACAAGTATTCAATATAGGAGCCTGTGAGGGGGTGGGGAGTTCTCATTCAAACCACAATAACAGTGCATGGAATTCACTTTCCTGTAAAGCAGTAGGACAGAGACAGGAGAGGAAAGCTTGCCTTGGTGCAGAGCTGAGTGAAGGAGTCTGTGAAATTCAAGATAAGAGATGTGTTGATGGTGAATATGAAATAGTTTTCTTTACTGCTGTGCAAGCTCTTCATCTGCTTTCTTTAACATGACGGACCGAGTAAGGTATATGTTTATAGCCTCATATTTGGGAGGTAGAGGCAGAAGGATCAGTTTCTCTGGGGCAACTGTCTGTGGAGCAATTTCAGGATCTTCCTGGACTATATGAGACTCTATCTTAGAAAACAAATGCATGAATAAATAATGACAATCAGATGGACCACGCAAGTCTCTTATGCTCTTGAGTGTAATGACTTGTATGGGTGGGAACCCAAGAAAGGGTGAGTTTCACATTAATCTAGTGGTGAGCAGACAGGACTGCAGAAGGAGTTGAGCTGGTTTTGAGGAGCCCTACTTCCAATTATACATTTAAGGAACTCTTCAAAACTATCAGGAGAGCTTTGATGGCAGACTCCAAATTTAGACTATACTTGAATTGAAAGAGTTTGGACAGCAAAGATGTTTTGTCTCGACAGATTTGGGTCCCTGCTCTTTTAGTGTCACTGGGGCCAACTGGCTCTTCTCCAGCTTTCTGAAATGTCTCATTGAATTCAGGTTCTCACCCAAGCATCTTGCTGCTGTCTACTTCTCCTGCTAGTATAGGCGCTGTCACCTGATCCCTTTCCCCCCATTTCTCCTTCTTCTGATCCCTCTGTCTTGTAGGAGACCTCTGTAGGTCTCTTTGTAACCTGTCTAGAACTTGAACTCAGCCAGATCTCTAGTCACCCAACAAGCAAGGTCAGTCATGACTAACATTTTGGAAAATTGTTTTTCTGAGGCAATTCTGAAAGATTGCTTTACTAAGAGCAAAGAGATGTCCATAAAACCTTCACTGCTTGCCAGACTTTATCACCTCAGATCAGTACCTCAAACACTCCCTACACTGAAAAACACCAAAGTCAACATGTAATGTTTCATAGGAAACAATTACAAGTGCCAATGTAATTAAGTTATTTGTATATTTTTCTGAGTCTGTCTTGCTGCATCATATTGGCTAGATATAAGTAGACAGGACTCTAAGAAAGGCTTGCGGTTTCTATGTGGATACTGGCTCTTTGTCTTCAGTCTAACTGAGGATTACAATTCTATGATACAGTGATGGAGTCACTTCATGTCAGAAAATTTTATTACAAACTCCTCTTTGGTTATCTGGGGCCAGATTGAAATACCTAGAATGGTA
Organism: Hylomyscus alleni; assembly: GCA_019843855.1. Taxonomy (NCBI): domain Eukaryota; kingdom Metazoa; phylum Chordata; class Mammalia; order Rodentia; family Muridae; genus Hylomyscus; species Hylomyscus alleni. The sequence goes on from JADRCC010371635.1 coordinate 11,436, forward strand.
AGAACATAAGTCTAGCCTCGGGGGCTGCTCTACACAGGAGTAACATGGTTGAAAAGCCATGGTAATGTATTTCACCCTGGAGAAGTTGCTTCCTAGGAGGCTCACTGTCCTCCACCTGAGCGTCTGGAGGTAGGAAAGATGAAAATAATGGCAGAGAAGGTCAGGAGTACAACCGCATACAAGATTTGAATGGCATAAAATTTATGACCTGGAGTTGAGTTTGGTAAAAGTGTAGTT
>JADRCC010371655.1:0-15786 GCA_019843855.1 Hylomyscus alleni
TATTTATAATAGCCAGAAGTTGGAAACAACCCAGATGTCCCTCAACAGATAAATGGATACAGAAATTGTGGTATACCTACACAATGGAGTACTACTCAGAGATTAAAAACAATGAATTTATGAAATTCTTAGGGAAATGGATGGATCTGGAGAATACCATCCTGAATGAGGTAACCCAATCACAAAAGAACACACATGGTATGCACTCTCTGATAAGTGGATATTAGCCTAGAAGATTGGAATACCAAAAGTACAATCCACAAACCACAAGAAACTCAAGAAGAAGGAAGACCAAAGTGTGGATGCTTCGTTCCTTCTTAGAAGGGGGAACAAAGTACCCATCTAAGTAGTTGCAGAGACAAACTATGGACCAGAGACTGAAGGAAGGACAATCCATAGACTGTTACACCTGGGAATCCTTTCCATATTCAATCATCAAACCCAGAAACTATTGTGGATATCAGCAAGTCCTAGCTGACATGAGCCTGATACAGCTATCTCTTGAGAGGCTCTGACAGTGCCTGACTAATACAGAAGCAGAGACTCACAACCATCCATTGGACTGAGCATAGGGTCCCCAGTGAAAGAGCTAGAGAAAAGACCCAAGGAGATTAAGGGTTTGCAGGAGGAGAGGCCCTTGGTCCTTTGAAGGTTTATGCCCCAGTGTAGGGGGATGCCAGGGCCAGGAAGTGGGAGAGGGTGGGTTGGTGAGCAGGGGGAGGGGGGAGGAAACAGGGTTTGTTTTTTAGTTTTGTTTTTGTTTTTGTTTTTGATATTTTTTCGGAGGGGTAATCAGAAGAGGAGATATGATTTGAAATGCAAATAAAGAAAATATCTAGTAAAAAAAGAAAATATCTAATACAATAAATTTGACAAAAAAAGAAATGTTCAATATCCTTAGCCACCAGGGAAATGCAAATCAAAACTACTTTGAGATTCTATCTTACACCTGTCAGAATGCCTACAATCAAAACCAAATTTGACATCTCATGCTGTCAAGGATGTAGAGTAAGGAAAACACTCACCCATTGCTGATGGGAGTATAAACTTGCACAACCTCTATGGGCATCAATACAGTGGTTACTCAGAAATATGGGAATAAATCTACTTCAATATCCACCTATATCACTCCTGTGCATGTACCAGAAGATGGTCTATTACTCCACAAAGACACTTGCTCAACTATATTTGTTGTGACTTTATTCATAATAGTCAGAAACTAGAAACAACCTAGATGTCCTTCAACTGAAGAGTAAATAAAGAAAATGTGGTATGTTTACACAACGGAACATTACTCAGCTGTTTTTTAAAAATGACATGATAAAAATTTGCAGACAAATGGATGGAACTAGAAAAAAAATCATCTTTAATGAGGCAATCAGATCTAGAAAAATAAATAGGTAAGGATTCACTCATAAGGGGTTATTATCCGTTAAGTAAGTGATAACTAAGCTACAATCCATAGACACAGAGTGATTAGGTAAAGAGGAGTGTTTATGGGTTCACAGAGATCCTTCTGGGAGGAGGAAATAGTCTAGATTTTATGGGTAGACTGGGGTTGGGTGGACAGGGGATCAGTTCACGAGGAGATGAAGTAGGGGGGAAAAGTACAGGGAGAGATAGCTGGAATTTGGGAAGCATTTGAGGGATGGTGTTGAAACCTAGTGCAAGGTAAACATCCTTAAGGGTGATACTAATGATAGCTCCTAGTAATGAGGGCATATGTTGTCTGAACTGGTCATCTCTTGTAGCCAGGCAAAGCTTCCAGTGATGGGACTAGATTGCATTCAATTGAGTCTTTGTTCAAGGAGGTCCCATGGAAATCCCCCAAATAATGTAAGCTGGTGCTAAGACAAAAAAAAAAGACATTGGAACCTTATTGCCCAGGATAATACCCACACAATTCATTGAACGTAAAGGCATCAAATTGGTGCCTACATGAAACCCCCTCACCCTTACATTCTAGTCTCTTCAGTATGAGAAGGTATTCTACAGGCTATTTAAAGAGAAACATTGGTAACAAAACCCACCATAAAACCTTTGGCTTACAATCTGTCTTGCCTAAAAGGTATGTTAGAATAGTTGTGGCACAGAACTTGTGGGAATAGACAATCAATGTCTGATTTGACTGAAGACCCACTCCAAGAGAACCAATAATGTTTGGTTAACCAAGAACCAGAGACTACATATTCTGAAGGCCTAGGGTAAAACTAAACACTACTGGTCTAAAAGGAATAAATAAATAAATAAATAAATAAATAAATAAATAAATAAATAAATAAATCCTAATGATATTCTTCTATACTCATAGATAGATCAGTGCCATATGGTCTTCATCAGAGAGACGTCCTCCAGAAACAGATGGAAACAGATGCACAGACCCACAGGCATACATTATGCAAAGATCGAGTCTAAATTGGAAGTTCCCATCAAATTCCTCCCCTTAGAGCTCAGAGAATCTCTCAGAAAAGTAGATAGAAAGAGAATAAGAACCAGAGGGGATGGAGGATACCAGGAGAAGAAGACCTTCTGAATCAACTAAACAAGGCACATATGAGCTCACAAAGACTAAAGTAGCAAGCACAGGGCCTACAAGAGTCTGTACAAGGTCTTCTTCATAAATATTATAGCTATTAGCTTAGTGAGACTCTTGACTGTGAGATTGAGTGGGTGTCTGAGTCTTGTGCCTCCTCTTAGGACTCTTTTCCTTCTCTTGGGTTGAATTGTCCAACTTCAATATGATAGTTTTTGTTTTATTTTATTATATTTCATTTTGTCATGTTTGGTTGTCATCTCTTAGAAGCTTGTTCTTTTCTTATTTTTAATTTTTATTTTTTTAAAGCTTGTTCTTTTCTAATGAGAGACAGAAAGGGAGTGGATTCTGGGGGGAAAAGGAAGTGGAAGGAGTAGAGGGAGGGGAAATTCTAATCAGGATATATTTTATAAGAAAATAACCTATTTTCAATAAGAAGAAAATTAAAAATATGCTAATCCCCACTGTTAGGAACCTAGGGTCTATTAAAAACAGACAGAGGGAATTGTTTTATTGCCACCGCCTGCCAGGAATTAAAACAAATGTCTGAAAAATAAGCTGTCATTCTACAGTTGGGCATGATGGTGCATGTCCACAGTCCAGGTTATTTGGCAGGCTGCTATATGAAGTGCATTTGAGCTCAGCCAATTTTACAATACAACAAGACTTCATCTTAAAACAAAAACAACAAGCTGTCACACTCTGTGTAGAATGGATAACTTAAACTTAAAAAAAAAAAAAAAAACCTGGGCTGATATTCAGCAATCCACAGGGTTGAAAAAGCCTGGAAGCTTGCCTCTTGCTTTGTTTATAATAGCTTTGCTAAAAATTAGATTGAATCTTACAACTAAAACCATTATATCTCCTTGAATTTCTGTTTGGCAAGCTTGTGAATTTGAGTCTGAAACACTCACAATGTCTTCTTTAACTGAATCATATTCAGTACTTCATAAGACTTCTCTTTTTTCAGACGGCCTAATCAGTCATCAATGGGAGGAGAGACCCTTGGCTCTGTGAAGGTTCTATTCCCCAGTGTAGGGGAATGCCAGGGCCAGGAAGTGGGAGAGGGTGGATTGGTGAGCAGGGGGAAGAAAATGAGTTTTTTTGTTTGTTTGTTTTATTTTGTTTTTTCTTTTTTTTTGAAGGAGAAACTGGGAAAGGAGATATCATATGACATGTAAATAAAGAAAATATCTAATAAAAAAAAGACTTCTCTTTTTTCTAGAAATCCTGAGACAAAGTCAAAAAGACCTGAAGAGATTTACTGGAATAAATCTATCAGCTTTATCAAACTGGGAAATTAAGCTAGGCATAGTGGTGTGTGCCTGTATTCTCAGCTACTTGAGAAACTAGGGATGACTTAAGGATGAGAGTTCAAATCCAATATGAGTAACAGTAACAACAAAAATGTACAGTTTTCTATACATATTCTAGAGGGAATGTGACATATTCTAACCATGTTGAATGGACCCCATTCAAACTCTGTTGACTATTCATATGTCTATCAGACTGAAATCAAATCTGCATGGATTCACATTTCCCATATGAAGCCAATTCCTCAGATCTAAACCATCCTTTCAACCAAGAACTTGACTGACTGGCATTGGTATTGAACTTGACTGAAATAAGGTATTCTGATTAGCATTGGTTGTCTTGCTCTCCAAACAGACATGGATTTTGTTTTTTCAGTTATAGTAAAAAAAATCACACTTTTTTTCTAGAAAATGAACATTATTTGTTAAAATCCTCTTTCTATAGTTCAAGTAGTTTCTATCATCACATTTCCAATCTGCCTAAATTGTTCTTCTACTCAATACATAGCCTGGATGTAACTCTAGCACTGAGGTTAAGGGCAGAATAAGGTGCAAAGATATTCATTATTGTTTTAATGATACTAAAGTAAAAATAACTAATATGCATCCAGTATCAATTACATACAGGAGTATGTTGCTAAAGTTTCTTTGTAAGGATGGTATAGAAAAGTATCTCATTAACCAAAAAGCTGGTCACTTACAGATAAAAACTATAAAATATGATTTTGATGTCACTTCCTTAGTTTAAGGATGCAAATTTTCTCTAGCCTTTGCTATAAATCTCTCTCTCTCTCTCTCTCTCTCTCTCTCTCTCTCTCTCTCTCTCTCTCTGTGTGTGTGTGTGTGTGTATGTGTGTGTGTGTATGTGTGCGTGTGTGTGTGTGTGTGCGCGTATGTATATAGTTATATTTATCTAGAAAGCTAACTATAATACTAATGTAACTACTGGTTTGGACCAAGGTGAAAAAACATCTCACAGATTATATTTGTTATCCAAACTTAATACCTAGAACCTAAAACACTATACATTCAATCTCTGCCCCCCAGGAAGTATTCACCACACTCTTTGTGTTTTAGACCTGGGAGAAATTATTTGGGGTGATGGAATAATAACTGAATGGTAGTATAGCATATAAGTACTCTGTTCCTTGTTATGAAAAATGAGAACTCTTAGGGAAGTTTATTGGGCTTTATAAGAAAGATTCAGATAAAATCCAGATTACCAAACTCCAGATTTATGCTACGCATTAAGCTTGGAGATGGTAGAATTTCATTAAAAACTGCAAAATAATTCTCAAGTAGTCATTTGAAAGCAGAAATAATAAATATATGACAACAGCTCATAAAATTAATACATGATTAGAAAATTTATGTATTGCTAATGAAGAATCTGCCTTAATCATTCATCATTGGTATGCTACACTTACAGATTATTCTTCTAAGATGAATGTTGTACTAATTTTTATTTTATCCTATTTTAATTCTTATGTTTGTTTTGTTTTATGTTTCACTGCGGACTTATTGGTTAATTTCACTGCTGCAAACTGCCCAGAGGAAAGTGGAAATAGCATTATGGAGAACTATGATACTAATTTCACTAGGAAATAGGAAGAAATGTGAAGGTAAATACAAATCTAAAGGATTTTTCCTTTTTTAATTAATTTATTTATTTACTTTATATCCAGATCACAACTTCCCCACCCTCCTTTCCTCCCAGTCCCCTCCCTCTTATCTCTCTTATCTCATCCTTCCTCCCTATCACATCAGAGAAGGGAAGGCCTCCCTTGGCTATCAACCCACCTTGGCATATCAATTTGTAGTAGGAATAGGTGAGTCTTCTTCTATCGAACCTAGACAAGGCAGCCCAGGTAGGGGAAAGGAATCCAAACGCAAGCAACAGAGTCCAGTACAGCTCCTGCTCCAGTTATTAGGGAACCCACATGAAAACCAATATGCACATCAGTTACACATGTGTAAGGGGCCTAGGTTCTTCCCATGTTTGCTCTTTGGTTGATGATTCAGTCTCTGTGAGCCCCTATGGACCCATGTTAGTTGATTCTGTAGATTTTTCTTGTGTCCTTCAACTCTTCCTCCTTTTCCACAAGATTTCCAAACTCCACTTAAAGTTTGGCTCTATGTCTCTGTATCTTTTCCCATCAGATGCTGGGTGTAATCTCTCACATAACAGTTATGCTAGACTCCTGTCTACAAGTATAGCAGAAATTAATAGTATCCGGGGTGGGATCTCTCCCATGGCATAAGTCTCAAGTTGAGCCACTCATTAGTTGGCCATTTTCTCAATTTCCAATCCATCTTTATCCCTACACATCATATAGGCAGGACAAATTGTAGATCTAAGGTTTTGTGGTTGTGTTGGTGCCCTCATCCTCCATTTGGAAGTTTTGCCTGATTACAGTAGATATCTGTTTCAGGTTCCATATTCCCCATTTCTTCTGATAGAAGAGAAAATAGGTAATATCCTTGAATGCATTGACACAGGAGACAATGTCCTGAACAGAGCTCCAATAGCTCATGCACTAAGATCAACAATTAATAAATGGAACATCATGAAACTAGAAAGCTTCTGTAAGACAAAGGACATCATCAAACAGACAAAATAACAGAATGGGAATAGGCCTTCGCTAACCTGACATCCAACAGAGAGTTAATATCCAAGAAATATAAATATCTCAAGAAGTTAGATACCAACAACCCAAATAACCCAATTTAAATTTGTGGCACAGAGCTAAACAGAGAATTCTCAATAAAGGAATCTCAAACAGCCAAGAAACACTTAAAGAAGTGTTCAACATCCTTAGTCATCAAAGAAATGCAAATCAGGAAATTGGGAATAGATGTACTTCAAGACTCAGCTATACCACTCCTGTACATATACCTAAAAGATGCTCCACCATACCACAGGAATATCTGATCAGTTGATAGCAACCTTAGTCATAATTGCCAGAAACTGGAAACAACCTAACTTTCCCTCAACTGAAGAATAGATAAAGAAGTATGGTATATTTTTTCAATGGAATGTTACTCAGATATTATAAACAATGACATCAAGAAATTTGCAGGCAAATGGATAGGACTAGAAAAGATCATTCTGAATGAGGTAACCGAGACCCAGAAAGATAAACATGGCATGTGTTCACTTACCAGGAGCCAAGTGCTTTATTGTTTGGGGGCTCAAACAATAAAGCACTTGGTGTGCAAGTGTAAAGACTAGAGTTTGGATACCCAAACCCACATAAACTGTTATGTGGGGAACTTGCATCTAATTCCTCTCTCAGAGGTCAGAAACTAGGGATTTCCAGAGCAGTCTGGGTATCCAGCCAAGCCTGGGTAGAGACTTCTGGGTTCAGGTGTCCCAATATATTCAATTCATGAGCTGGAGTGACCAAGGAGGTACCAGGTATCAACCTCCAGCCTTCACACACATGTGCACACTTGTGCACGTACACACACATGCACACGCACACACTTGAGGCCATACTTACATGTGTGTCCACACATATGCAACACACACACAAGTGCAATCATGAAAGAGTATTCTCTTTCCTTGTGCCCTCTTTCCCTGTGGAATTTTACCTCCAAGATATAATTTTTGCTTATCAAAAAGATACAAGAAATTTGAGTTTCCTTTTGATAATTACATCTAATTAACAGACATTGTACTCTAAAAGAATAAGAGTTCATTCTTGTCTTTTTAGGTGATTGCCTCTGATGTGAAACAGCCTGGGTTAATGTTCAATGGTTAATAATATTGCTTCATTATTTTCTTTGTTTTGTGAAAATAGCTTTTCTAGATTGGAGGAGGAGTGTAGCCATATCACTCCATCATCAGTCACCTTCCTTGGATACTGTCCTTCTCCATACCACCAGGTCCATGAGCAAGACACAAAAATGCAGTGATATAGTCACCTATTTTGGACGGCTCAGGGTATAGCATTTTTAGACTTCTTAACCAAACTATTTTTACTTGTATAAGGAAGAGAAGTTCTTAGTTCTGACTTTAAAACGCACTGAAGCTTTCAGCATGCTAAAACCACATACACTATGTTCTAGGATTTGTTCTCACTTCAGCTGTCCCCAGTTGAATTGCATACATAGAATGAGTCAGCTCTGTGAATTCTCAATTCTGTTAGCTGCCATTTATGCTTATAATTACAGTTATAAAACAAAGTTTACATAAAATAGTGAAATGTAACTTCACAAAAGACGAATTATTGCTTTAAAATCTAAGCGTCATTGTTTTTAGAAAAGTCTAATGACAGCTGATGGTTTTTAGTTGAATAACCAGCTTGCCATCCAGTAAGGAGAAGCAAAACTGATAATCCCTGTCCACTTCTAAATAACTCCACATTAGCGTTGCTTCTCTTTTTAAATCAGCTTTATTGGGATATAGCTCTCAGAGTAAAATTCACAGGCTCAAGTGTAAGGTTAATAATTTTGAAAAATGAACACACTAATACCTACCACAATTGACATATAGAGCATCTCTAAGCAACGAAAAGTCCCTTCTATCAACTTTGCAGCCAGTCTCCACCACATCACAAAGGACTTCAGACAGCCTCAATCTACACAGCACTTATAAAAAGAAAATGGAGTCATACACAGCATAGTTCACAATATTTGCATTTCTATGCTGTGAAACACTAAATATTGATCATTGGCATATTAAAATGCTAATAGTGTCTCAAAGTTCAAAGCCAATAAAAAATAAAAATTAATAGAAATATGAAAATAATGAAATACTTAAGTACAGGTGTATAAATTGGAAGTAGTTAGAGCAGGATGACTACTGTTTTCTCATCATTATTTCAAATTTTGACTTCAATGCAATAATCCAAATGTAAAGAGTTCAAGAGATCAAATTCAACTCACTTAGCATGAACTCTTACCAATGGTCCACCATCAACCTTGAGCCTGGCCAAACCTTTCTTTTTTTTTTTTTTTTTTTTTTCGAGACAAGGTTTCTCTGTATAGCCTTGGCTATCCTGAACTCACTCTACAGACCAGGCTGGCCTCGAACTCAGAAATCCACCTGCCTCTGCCTCCCAAGTGCTGGGATTAAAGATGTGCACCACCACCACCCAGCATGGCCAAATCATTCAAAAGCTATGTCTTCAATCTCTATGAGTCCTGAGTTAACCATGAGTTCAAATTTAAAAATCATAAGAAATCCAAATTTCCCTTTTTCAAGAAAAGAAGAGACTAAAACTTTATAACTATTTTTTAACCAAGGTAGGGCAAAGTCACTGAGTATCATGAAAGGAAAATATGCAATATATCAATGTCCTGAATAAATGCTTTTAATTTGGATGCCTTTTCCTGGTTACTTGATTATTTGTTTGCTTGAACACACACACACACACACACACACACACACACACACACTCATATGCACACATGCATATATGTGCATGTGCACCTCCACAGATAAATTAGGGAAATAATCTATCACTAAAATTGAGAATTTCTCCATAAATACATTCTTTCTTATATGAGAAGATTCTAAAAACAAGATAAAACTAGAGAATAGCTAGAATTATCCAGAAACTCCCCATAGAAATTTGACTTTGAACTGCAAAAAAAGGGCATTTTCATCTTCAATAATCAAATGAGTAATAGCCGCTGTGGGGTTCAGGACCATTGGGACCAATGAAAATTCACATCTTCAGATAGCAGTGCTCAAAGAACCAATGTTAAAATATTTGAATGTAGTGCAGTTGATAAAGAATCAATAGTATGTAGAATTCAAAGAAATATTTCAAAATAAAACAAGACATTTAGCCATAAATATACACAATAGCTAACTATCAGTTAAAGCTAACTTTGTTTTCAAAAAATGAATGTATGCATGTACCAAAAGTCAACGAACAAAAAGAAGCCATGAATTCTAAAGAGAACGAGGGGCATATGTAATTGTTTGGAGTAAAAAGAAGGCAAAATGATGTATTAATATTATTGTTTAAATCCTTTTTGGTTAAATTACAAAAATGTATATGTATGTTTGTTGTGTATGTACTCGTGCATGAACATATATCAATGCAACAATATTAATCAAAGAAAAAGAAGCTATCACTTGAAAGAGTAGAGCATGGAAGAGGTTCAAGAGTGAGTATCTAGGAGGGATTGAAGGAAATAAGAAAGGATGCAATATAATTCTGTTTAAATTAAAAGCATATTTTTAAAAATATTCAGATATGTATCTTTGAGACCCTGCTGTATTTTTTTAATGAGCTATCCCTAGACTTCATCATTGCTCGAAGTCTTTGCTATATTTTTTAAGCCTTAATTTTCCAGTTGAGTTGCCTCACTCCATCTCATAAATATATACTTTCAAATGCACACACACACACACACACACACACACACACACACATTCACATACAATGTTGATTACTGATCTAACCTCTCAAATGCTTTACTCTCATAAATGTGTTCTATCTATTGCACTGGTAAATTCCTCTTAGAAACTCTGAGTGTATTTGCACCTGCCTCAATCAATTATGTCAGCCTAGTTGCAGGGGTGTGATAGTGTGTTATATGAACTTTACCTGGAGAGATGTAAACAAACATCTACTTACCATGGATGATCCATCCCTGACAGGACATACATGGTACAAGTCCACCCAAACCTGACTTTGTGAACCAATTGATTCATCTGGCTTATTTAGACAGCATGGGTAAGAGGTTTCTTGCAGGGTGGGGTATGGTAGACCACAAAATAGCAGCACAAAGTCTCAAGTCAGCATGGACTGTGATTTCCTTGGCAATAGCTGAGTAGCCACATTGCCCTTCTTCAATTAACCTTCTCCCCTCTATGTATTCTAGCATCTCTAGACTATGAACCCATGTATAATTTGGACTGGGCAGAATTCTACAGCTGACAGGGGGTCGCTTCAAGGAACTAGCTTACTTAGCTCTCAGGTATGGATCTGCTTACCCTCCCATTCTTTTTTCCTGAGCAAATGTCAACAGGCCAAATCTCAAGGCTGTCTTGCTAGTAGTCACAGCTGCTCTGATGAAGATAGTACTGGCTGTTATGATCTGAGGACAGTGTCCTATAACACTTGATCCCACATTTAATCCTAGCACATAGCAGGCTAAGTCAAAGGGATTTTGAATTTTAGGCCTGAGCTAGATAGCATTAAAGTGTGACAACCCCACACACTTATACATATGACCTCTAGAGTGTCACCAACTATGTCTACTTTCCCTTCTTGCTCCTGAAAAGCTTAAGTTTCCTCTCCACAAGAATTTTTCCAACTATCTTTCATGTACAAATTCACTACAGAAAAGCTACTTAGTTTGGCTCTCCCTCTCAGAATGTAAGTAGTTAATGGATTCTTTTTAACCAAATGCCATTATAACAAAAGTATTCTTACTTATCTTTTTATGGAGGTGGTCCTTCCACTGCAGTTATTTTCAGACTAATGGATCTAAAAATCTTCAAAGGTGCATCTAAAATGCATATGCTTAAGCTCTATGCCTCCTCCCACTCAAGAGGCTCTGCATGTAGCTTTGTGGTAAAATCTAAATATCTACATTTTCTATAACACTAAGGTAATTCGAATCTTGGGGATAAAATAGACCTTACTTCAAAATGCTGTGCCTGTTAGCTTGTCAATACAGCCCACGTGTATCCACTTAAGTAACAAGAAATTCAGTGCTTTGAAGACTGTACATCTGAAAGCCTGCTTCTTTTCCTCTGATGGCATTAAATGCACAAGAAATCAAGAGCTAAACTGCTGTTACTGTCTCTTTAAAGAGCATCATTATTCCCAAAATGAAATGTTTGCTTGCTTGCTTCACAAAGAAAAAGTTCTGCTTGCCGTGGGAGTAAAAAGGTGTTATGATTGCAAAATTTTCGTTCACCAGACAAATCCCAGTCTTTTCATATGGCTTTAGACAATGCTCTCTCCTGGCTGTTTGCACAGCACTTCAGAATCCTGAGGAGGTGGCTTCAGTGTGGGCTAATGCCAGTGTTATTTAGAGAACATACAGGCAGACTTCAAACTGCTCCAGGAAACAGAGCAGTGGCCTCTGGAACAATGGTACTTGCACTTTCTGAAGTCATTGTGGCACCCTAGAACCTCTCCTCAACTCTTGGGAAGTGAAGTACTTTTCAAGTTCAAAAAGGAGAATCAGGCCCAAACCACTCTTTGGGACACGTTCAATATTCCCATAAGACCCTAGGCAAGAGCAGCAATAGGAAGATTCATTTTCACTCCTGACATTTTCCTAACATATTTGGCAAGTCATTTCACTCCTCCGAGCTTACTGAATTAAGATATCAATATTTACCTCACAAAGTGGTTGTGGAAATTGAGTTTCATTTATGAAAGTATAGAGCACAGCATCTGACTCATAATTTGGTTTGGAGTCAATGTCAAAACAATCCCTTAAATAGCAATGAGAATATTCTCCAGCCATTCTTAAACTTGGGGCTGCACCTTTTTTCCAGTGAACACTCTTGTACCATTTAACATCATTGGTATTGTGGGTAGGGACAGTTGGAGTGTGGCCTGTAAGTTACCAGTATGATATAGCAGCAAGTAGGTTGTGGGTTTTAATCCTAATTACAATTCTAATTTAATCCATTTGCTTTCACAGTATTTCAATGGCATTTAAAGAGGAGGAACAGAAAAATCTAACTGATCATATAAATGGCTAGCTCTCAAAGGCACAATAGAATCAGAACAGTTTTCTGAAGCCCTAGTGGGTGGTACAGCAAAAGCATGAATATGCATCAAACACTGCATTACACTTACTAAGGTTCACAGAATCCTCTGAGACCATCAGTGACACAATGCTCAGAACAACTATTAGTATTTAGTCATTGTCCTGCTAAAGTGGGAGTTGAAGCCAAGCCTGAGCCTCCTTCTAACCCTGAAAATAAATAATGTGGGTAGTAGTGTTTTAAAATCTCATAGAAGACTTGGGATATGGGCTCCTTTAACAAACACTTAGGTTCTCCAAAAGAACTACATACAGTGTATGTCTGGGCAATGATAGTGTTGCCATGGTGAAGCAATTAGGAAATGAAATTTATAATTTAGTTGAATTTGTTTTCCACCTTCTCTGGGTCAGGTAGAAGTAGAAATTAGAACAGAGAAAATAGTCCAAGAAGACCACATTTCCTCTGTGGGCTTAACCAAATTTTATGAGGCATTATCAGTCACATTGTTCAAGATGTCTTACAATTATGCTGAAAAATATTCGTGATCCACTTGTGAGAAATACCTCCAATCTGCTTAATTCTGCCACATCCAATGGAGAGTTCAAAGTACATACTTTCAAATTCTCAGATTCAAAGATATCAAAAATTGGTGAAAGATCTGCTTTGCAGATGGCAAGCAACTATAGAACTGAGGATTAAAGTGACTACGTAGAGAAAATAATGAGAATTAGACAGGTACGGGTGAGGAAACATGTAAACTACATTCCATTAGCTTTATAATTTTAAATTTTTCATTGTACGTATGCACCATTATTCATGATCCATCTGCCCACCACAAATTGCTCAGTTTTAAAGGTCAGGGTATACTATTTTTCAGATATAAACTAATAGTTTCAGACTTCTCTCAAAAAATGTGAACGTGGTATTGCTTCTACATAAAAATCATCCACCACCCCACCCCACTATTAAGAGAAAGTTGATCAAGGCAAGCAAAATGACATGTAGCTGACATATGCCACTTACGTGTTTTACATGCATGCCTTTGAGTTCATTAACAAAATATTTGACCTTATCGGGCCCATCTGGAGAATCAAGAAACACACGTAGTATTTATTACTTTTTCTAAAGATAGATCCTCTCCAGGAGAAAATGAAGGTCATTATATAAGTTGTAAAGAAATTTAATGTTTTGAATTTAATGAGTAAGTAATGAATTGATATAATCAAGAGGAGAGGTTAAAAGAGAACCTTACAGCTAAAATAAATAACAAAATAACAGGATTTATCTGGTTTTATTACTTAGAAAACATAGGAAACCCGTTTTTTTTTACCTTATTGCCTTTAGCAATAAGAAGCTATGCCAATACCCAAATAGCAGTTGTAATGAGTAGATATAAAATCACCCATCAATAGGGAGGTTATGATTTCATGCTCTCAGGGGTTAGTGCTGTATTTTCTGTTCTTCCCTATCAAGTTCCATACCTTTAATATAATCTGTGCACAAAGTATCTCAATGTTTTATCCTGGACTAACCTCTCTCAGGTCTGTACATAATCTGTGCATGAAGTATCTCAATGTTTCATCCTGGACTAACCTCTCTCAGGTCTGTACATTAAACTTCGTACTTAGTTTCAATTCCCATAATTTAATAATAATATAAATATGAATATTCTTATAATAAGAAGAAACAATAATTAACATACATAGAGAATAGAAAATGTGGAAGGCATCAAAATGATATAAAAGGGAAGAATCACAAAAGGCAAAATTGGAATGATTATGGAAAATGAATAGCATGAGAAACAGAAGCAACAAATGACCAAATGACAGAAATAAGTCTTTCCATATTAATAATGACTTCAAACACAAATATCCTAAAATAACCTTACTAAAAGCCAGACTAGGAATATGTTCTAGAAAACTACTCATCTGAAAGGTTATGGTAGATAGGAGGATTGCTGAAGCCTGACAAGTACAGAGGTAGATGCTCTCAGCCAACCATTGGACTGAGCGTAGGGTCCCCAATGGAGAAGTTAGAGAAAGGACTGAAGGAGCTGAAGGGGTTTACAACCCCATAGGAAGAACAACAATATGAACCAACCAGACCCCCTCCCCAGAGCTCCCAGGGACTAAACCACCAACCAAAAGGTACCCATGGTAGGATTCATGGCTCCAGCTGCATATGTATAGCAGAGGATGGCCTAGTTGGTCACCAATGGGAGGAGAGGACCTTGGTCCTATGAAGGTTCTATGTCCCAGTGTAGGGGAATGCCAGGGCCAGGAAGTGGGTGGGTTGGTGAGCAGGGGGAGGAGAGAAGGGATGGGGGGTTTTGTAGGGGAAATTAGGAAAGGGGATAACATTTGAAATGTAAATAAAGAAAATATCTAATAAAAAAAGGAGGATCACTTAAACTTTGGGGTAACAGTATATGCCAGGTCTGACTGACCACAGAGAAATACCTTGTTCTATCCACCTTTACAAAACCCTCACCTGTCTCAGGATGTAGCTCACTGGTCTAGGCCTTGCCTAAGACACACTGGCTCTGGATTTGATACACAATTTTTAGGGAAAGATCCTGACTGCTACTGCTGCCATTAAGACCAACATGGCTGGGAGAATCTCTGCCTTTCTCAAAGCCTGAACAAGGTATGGAAGCCTGCTACTATAGAAGCTTCTGAAAGTATACACACATATGAAGGAAATCTAAATGAGTGACCAAATTAATACACTTGTGTTAATCAACGTTCTGTCCTGGTTGAAAAATAAAAATGTATTAACAAAGCAACTTAAAGGAAGAAAGATTTAAGAGATTTCAATCCATGGTTAGCTGGCTCCATCACTTTTGACCTGAGTCAGGGCAGAAAATCCTGGCAACAGGCATACATGGCACAAGAGTCTGTTTACCTCACAGTAGCTGAGACAGGAGAGGGGACTGAAGGGGTAAAATGAAAGAAAGGCAGGAAGGAAAGAAAAAACACTCTGACCAACCCCCCCCCCCCTCAAGACTCATGTCCACCTCATGGTGCAAAATCCATTAAGTCCATCTCTGACTTCTTCCAGTCTCAGCAGTTCCAGCATTGCTTAAAAGTCCATTCTTCTCTAAAACCCAAAGAAATCCTTAGCTCTCAAGTTCTGTAAAATTCAAGATCCACTTACATGCTTCCAAAACACACTGAAAAGATAAGAACAGAAAAAAATCAACAATCCAAAAGGAAGGAACAGAGGCATGAAAGAGGGATAGTGCCACA
>JADRCC010372040.1:0-10509 GCA_019843855.1 Hylomyscus alleni
TTGGTTAGGTCGGAAATTCCAGGTGCGTGCCTCCAGCTAGACCCAGAGAATTAACAGGAAATGCTAGGTCAGATTCTTCTAGTCCTTGCCTCTAGCAGAACCAGAAATTAGCATAGGAATACCAAAATAGCCCCAGCAGGGAGGGCAATACTACTCTTCCGCCTGCTTCACACCCGGCTACGGGCTACCTGATCCTACTGACCTTGATGTAGCAGTTACTTGCCTACGTGACCTCAGCCTTGTGCCCCTTGCTGTAACCTCCGCCCACCTATGTGACTCTTGTCAGCTGCCCTGCTTGTTGTATGCTATTTAAGCCTGAATTTCACCTTATACAAATACATTCAGATTCACCACACTCTTGTGTCGAGTCTGTTTGTCATCCGCCGACTTACTGCCCACCTGACCAGAACTCTCATCCCATGGAAGTTGGGGTCCCCCGCAATGAACCTAGTCCACGGCACCCTTCCAGAAATCTCCTATCCTATCATCCATCCCCCTGCTTCTAGGAAGGTGCTCCTCCACCCACTTACCCAGTCCTGCCTTCCTGTCCTGTCATTCCCCTACACTGGTGCATAGAGCCTTCACAGGGCCAAGGGCCTCTCCTCCCCATTGATGACCGACAAAGCCATCCTCTGCTACATATGTAACTGGGGCCATTAGTCCCACCATGTGTACTCTTCAGTTGATGATTTAGTCCCTGGGAGCTCTGGGGGTTCTGGTTGGATGACCATTTTTATTTATAATAAGTAATGTGTGGCTTCATTAACAATAAAATATGATAATAGAAAGTAAATCTGTACTTTCAGTATTCATAACAAACCGTTGAATAGGTGGTTATCCATGAAAATTGATATTATGGGAAATATTGTTGAATTTTTTTTTTTTTTTTTTTTTTTTTTTTTTTGGTTTTTGGAGACAGGGTTTCTCTGTGTAGCCCTGGCTGTCCTGGAAGTCACTCTGTAGACCAGGCTGGCCTCGAACTCAGAAATCCGCCTGCCTCTGCCTCCCAAGTGCTGGGATTAAAGGTGTGCGTCACCACTGCCCGACATATTGTTGAAATTCTGTTGTTAATTTGACATAAGCCCTCTTATGAGTTCTAAGGAGGCTGATGGTGGTGGTATATACCTTTAATCTCAGCACATGGGAAGCAGAGGTAAGCAGAATTTTGAGTTAGAGGCCAGCCTTGTCTACAGAGTGAGTTCTAGGACAGCCAGGACTAGACAGAAAAACCCTGTCTTGACAAAAAAAAGTTTCAAGGAGAGATTATGTATGTTATGGGACTGAGCTATGATCATGTTAGTAGGGCATTGTCTTATGTATGCCAATCTAGTATGGGAGGCAAATAGACTGTAGATAACACAATTTCATAGGCAGGCAGGTGCATAAGCAAGCAACCATCTTTGATTTCAGATCTTCTGCTTTTGACCACTGATGTTATGTACTTTTGTGGTTCTTCAAAAAGTTAACTTAAACCTAGAACTGCAAGCCTAAATAAATGCAATTTCTCTTCCATTTCTTATGGAATTTTGTCATTATAAGAAAACTAACTAAATAACTAATTAAATAAATAAAAATATAATACATGGTATTTAAAATGAAAGCTGTCTGTCATAATGAAGTGAGTTAGCAGACAACCTGCCTAATTGAATTCATAGGTTAATATGGCTTAAATTTTATTTCATATGAAATTATATATATATATATATATATATATACATTTATTAAATTTTAAATCTTTTAAATTTTGACAGATACTTTTTTTGTTTATTGTTCTATACAATACACTCTGACCATAGCCTCCCATACCTCCCCTCCTCCAACTTCTCCCCATAAAACTCCCATCTCCAGTAGTTTCACTGCTTCTGTGTTTCCATTCAGAAGACAGCAGGGATACCTGCCATATAAACAGAGCACTGCATAAGAAGATGGAATATGACTAGACATCAACTCTCAAATCAAGACTGGATAAGGCAACCCAGGAATAGGAAAAGGGTCCTACAAGGAAGCAAGAGTCAGACACACTCCCACTCAGACTGACAGTTGCCCCCATTCCTGCAAATTTCAATCTTAACAACCACATCATGTATGTAGAGGATATAGCAGAGACCATGATTTTTGCTTCAGTCTCTTTGTACCCCCGAGAGCCCTACTTAGTTGATTCCCTGGACCGTGTTCTTTGAGAAGCTTCTTAACTCCAGAGTTTTGAGTATTTCCTGAATCTAATGAGCCTCTATCTAGGAAGGAAATTTCTAATTTGGCATAAAAAGTTATACTCTTATAACTTTTCAAAGTTCAATGGTGTATAATGTCAAGATCATAGGAACAATAATACAAATTTAAAACACTTTATAAATTCCTCACTATGTTTTTTGAAGTTTCTCCAGATGTATTCATATGAAATCTATTCTATATTTTAGTATTTTATGTTCTTCTCTTACTTGATTAATTCTTCATTTAGAAATCACCCTGCTGTTACAGTTTAGGTCAATTTATTTTTGTTGTTGTTCTATGCCTATGTACTGAATAATTCCAGAGAAAACCTCCACTATCCATTATTTACAATAAATCCAAAAGGCATCGTCATTTCATAGAAAGACTTTACTTTAAAATTGAGGAATTAGATAAGGGAAAAGATATCTGAACTAAATTCAGTATTCTAATAACAATACACTACAACAAGATGAGAAATCAGGAACAACTTCTCTGAAGATATCACATTTGAATGAGCTAAAATTGAAGTAGTCATAATAAAGTATGAAGTCAAAAGACTCTAAGTACTGGTTAGAAAGTAGTTTCAGATATTAGAACAAAGAATAAGACCTATTTGGTTAAAACTCAATAACCAGGGAAGAAAATAGCATAAAAGATGACATAGAATAGACAAATAAATATTCAGAAACCTATGAAAAGAGTATTGATTATATTATAAAAGGAAAACGTTATACTGAGGGATTCTTAGCAGATTAGTAATATCATACTTGATATGTATTTTAAAGATTTATACTATCAATTATGAAAAAAGACCAGAATGGTATAAGGGATATTTATTGAATTACATTGACTTATTTAGATTGTATTATTAAAGTATTAGTGAATATAGTAGTAAAATTATTGGGACAAGGTTTTTTAAGTTAAGCTACAGGTTTGATGATGTATTAGATTCAGAAAATGGAGACGAAATGATCATGTAATATCTGGATCATTAGTTTGAAAGTACTGTGCTTATGAGAATAAATTTAGTAAATTCAGGATAACTAACTGACCATGTTTTTGGTAGGTGCTGATTGTTCTTGAAAACCAAGATGTCTTTGTTGCCATATTAGCTTCGGGATATTACAAAACATGTCAATGGTCATGTTGTAGAAGGTCTAATAAAATTGTTTATTGTTAGCTATAATATTGTCTTCTAGTGACATAAGAAAGATACACCCCAAAAGTCTCATCAGCATGATCACCCAAAAAGAAGCTGATACAAGGATACAAGCAAACATGACAAACATCCTAGAAAAAAAGCCCATGAAGCCTTAACTCTTGAAAAAGAACTATAAGCATTTGTATAAAACTGGGAGCAAGATGGCAAATGGTCAGCCATGAAAACGCACATATACATAAAATTATATCAATTCACCAGCATGCATTTGGATTACATATATATACATTCAATCACAATTGATGAAAAAGAAAAGTAGAGGCCGTGAATTTGAAGGACAAATGAGAGGGGTATATGGTATGGTTATGTGGGAGGAAACAAGAGAGAAAATGTTGTAATCAAACTATATCACTTAAAGCCATGGTGTTAAAAGTTAGTTCCCCAGAATACATTATAAAGGAGAAAGTGTAATAGGAAGGAAGGATGAATAAATGATTAGGAAGCATCCCAAAGAAGAATACCCAGCCAAATTTGGGTTCGACATTGCATGAAGGATATGGCATATAGAAAAAAATTAAGAAGTGAATGCTACTTTGTAAACAAAGCAATTTATTTTTATTTAAAATAACATAAAATTAGTAAAAAGAGGAATTGAATTAAGGCCTCACTGATATGAGAATTTCTGAACCTAAGTCATTACTTTATCAAATACTAATATCTAGAGAGATGAAAAAGCGACAGCTTTAACAAGTTGGTCTATGTCACAAGGTCTTCCAGTGTTAATTTAACGACCTATAAGGTATCTACTTAAAGAGGCAGATGGTTCTTTAATGTGTCCTTAGGTACGGATAGAACTCAAAAAGTTGGTAGTCACTGAATCTATGTTTTCATGAAAGACAACTCCCAGCGAACTATATCAGCTACTCCGAATATATGATATTTTTTACAATTAATTTTTTTACACTCCATATTCAACCCCTCCTCAATCCACCCTCCAAGTGCTCCACATTTCACATCTCCTCCCCACACCCTCTGTCTCCATGTGGATGTCCCTACCTACTCCACCTGACCTCTAAACTCCCTGAGGCCTCCAGTCTCTTGAGAGTTAGGTGCATCATCTCTGAATGAACATAGACATGGAAGTCTTCTGTTGTATTTGTGTTGGGGGCCTCCTATCAGCTGGTGTATGATACCTGGTTGTTGGTCCAGTGTTTGAGAGATATGAGGGGTTCAGATTAATTGAGACTTCTGGTCCTCCTATAGGATTGCCTTCCTAGGAAGCACATCTTTTCTTGTGCTAGCTTTTATTTGAAACTTGGCAAGAGACATTGTCTTCTCAGTCTGTGCTTATACACATAAAATTTTGTTTTAGGATTGCTATTTGTCTTAGGTTTTTGGACATGTGCCTGTCCACAAAATGTCGAGTAAGAATGATGTACTCTATACTCCCTATTCAAGGACAATCCATGCACAATTTTGAAAACATCAGGTATTAGTAAACAAATACTTCTTGTTATTTTAAATCTCAAGGCATTCTATAGTGTGCCCAGAGTATATGCAATGCATGTCAATCCAAGCTTTGCTTTTAATTCTTCACAAGAAAAACCTGAAATGTTAATTATGATGAAGTAATGAGAGTACTAGAGTATTTGGGGGCAAAATAAATCACTGTGCTTGCCACTGCACAAATCAGATGATGATATGGCACTTCCATGAAAGTATTGATGATAAAAAATTTCTAAATTTTATCTTTGGACTTATTAAGTTGTACAGATAGTAGAATTTTAGGCTGGAGATAGCTGTAATTTTAGTAAAGAATATCTACTATAGGAAGGTGAGGGAGTACTTAAGTCATTGTTATTCCACATATAGATTTTTTAAAAGTGTCTTTTAGACCTTCTTATGTTTATTTTCCATATAATGACAATTGTAAATTGTATTCCTCTTTATCCAGAGTATTGATTTGTTTTTACAGTTTACAAAACAAATGGTGAACAACATATTTTCTTATGTTAAATCTGATTTGTATTTCAAACCACAAGGCTCACAAAATGAATACATGCATTTTTGACACGTGAAATTCTATCTAATAATGAGAAAGACAGCCTTTCCTATGTGTTTTCCATATCTTTGATCACACCTCTATCTATTGTTCACACTTTTTACTCAACTTTCATGCTAACCACAGGCATAAGATATTATTTTTGATTTCTTTTTCACAAATTTAGGTTACATACTGTTGGTAAAATGATACACTTGTGAATGCGAATGTAAGGATTCAAACACAAGGGCTCTAGCTGGAGAAACTTAGCTTCATATAACCACTCTATCAGTCAAAATCTCAATATTCAAAGGCATCTGATATGAATGTTTTGATCTAATTCTTTACATTTGTGGTCTTTCAACATTGATAGCAGAAATGACTTGTATATACTTACCTTCATAACTAAATAAAATTGAAAAAGAAACCATCATGAAGCCTACTTTCTTTTCGTATGTGTGTATGTGTATATGTATATACCAAAATACATATAGATATCATGTAATAATTCTCTGTTGTTCGAAGTTTGACAATGTCTAAATGAATGGTTATCTTTTTTGTCTGAAAAAAATGTATAATCTACTGTTCTGTCTTATCATCAGGGTCCCTGACATTCATAAAAAACAAAAGTCCATGAATTAGAATTTCCTAAATTTCTAATCCTCTGCTTTTCTTTATGTATTTTTATCATCCTGTAGATATCCTTTGGATTTCATTAGCCCAGTGTTGTTCCCTTTGTTGCTGTTTCACAGGTTTTGCTTTTTTAAAGCTATTCAGTATATCTATTCTCTCAGAACTCATAATCTTACTAAAAAGCCCTGGGCGTAATATATTGTACCTGAGCAGCATTGATATCCATATACAGTCTTGTCTGCAAAAATACACTGTCACTAAAGTTTCTCTTGACCTGTTTTTAATGAAATTAAGACTTGATTTATGGCAATTTATAGTAGTTTTAAGATGTGCTTTCAGTTACACATAGTGACTATTTATTCCTGTGGTGAAAAGCTTATGGACAGTTGAAGACAAAATATTATTTCTCAATTTAATAATTTCAGCTTTTTTCTCATTGCTTTGTAGTTAATGGATGTTAATAGTGGTGAAACTCTTAGTTTTATTTCTCTTAGTATCAAGAAAAATGATAGTCCTACATGTTCAACATTGGTATGTACCCAAGTTAGTTTTTAGAAATAAGAATGATGACTCTGGGAATAGAGTGATAGATAAATAGATGTTACAGATAGATAGATAGATAGATAGATAGATAGATAGATAGATAGATAGATAGGTAAAATTTATTAAAGGAAAAGAAAAAGAAGCAAAAATCTAATTGTTAAAAAACAGTTTCGATTTAAAATATGATATTTGGTTAGTGTTTCTCTAATTTATTTATACAAATGTCTTGCTACCTAAACTCAAGATTATTTCCTAGTTTGTAATTTGTTAGTGTATAGTAATTTTTCAAATGGAAGGAAATGGGTTGTGCTGAAAATATTACCTATGCTCTCTCTGCATTATTCATGTGATGATAATCTGTAGATACCAGATAAATATTCTGGAATAAGTATTTGATCACTGTATGCTTTCTTCCATTGATAAATTTTCAGCTATGGCACTTTAATTTCTCTGTACTTTCAGTTTTCCTTCATCTGGTAAAAGATACCAATCTCTTTCAATTTTAGGGCGTCATAATGGGAGTAGCTAAGTTTCATGTATTCAATAACAGCACTTTATCTTGGAGAAAGCTGTATAGAACATCATTTGAAATCTTTAAATGAAATAATTATTTGTCACAAACAATCCATTTCTTCCTCAGCCATTATTACCCTTGAAACAATAACAACAAATTAATATTATATAGAGACTTCAAGATAAGACTTAGAAAAAAATCATTTTTATGAACTTAAATTGCATATTTATAAACAAATTGTCATTCTGATGCACTCAGATACTTAATGTAGAAGAAAAAGTTATATAATTAATGCAA
Organism: Hylomyscus alleni; assembly: GCA_019843855.1. Classification (NCBI taxonomy): domain Eukaryota; kingdom Metazoa; phylum Chordata; class Mammalia; order Rodentia; family Muridae; genus Hylomyscus; species Hylomyscus alleni. The sequence continues at coordinate 7,399 of JADRCC010372040.1, forward strand.
TCAAATCAAAAATTCATTTTTCCTATGGCATCAAATATTGAATTAAAGTTTTTGGTATGGACGTTCCACCTAGCTTTTAATTTTCAATATATTTATAGGGCATAATTTTCACGCCTATCTTGACATTCTAAAATAAATCCATGTTATCTCTTTCCATGTATTTCTTGAGAAAGTGAGGTAAATGATTCATTTTATGATGGAATCATATGAATATAACCAAAAATAAGTTTTCTTTGAATTTCCATGTACTTACCCTTAAATGGAAAACTCTCATTTACTCTTTGACTTAGGAAGGCTTTAATTTCTATCCTTTATATAATAATAAATTTTAAGTTGCTCAAGAAAAAAGATTTTCAGTTTTTTAAATCCCAGGAACATTTTGTAGAAATGAAATATTATAGGTATAAAATGTTCAGTAGATAAAATATAATATTTTCAGAAAGGGTCAAGGAGCCTCGCTGTTCATATTTTTTCTTTCTTAGGATGGTACATAATCTTAGGTGTTTTCACAAACAGTTTACTAAATACATTTTCACAGTATGAGCATTTTCTGGTCCATCACTTTTAAGATAAAAATTACACCTTTACTAGGTGGATGGAATAAATTAGGCTTAGATAAGCAGCCTACAAATAGAATATCTGTTATTTCAAAATGTGTGCATGAAGGAAGGGAAGAATTGCCTTGAATATTAGTGTTCTCTCTATTTACTTAATTCCATTCCATTAAAAATGTTTTTGGATGTGTGCCACCTCTTCAATAATTTATGATAGAATGTGAGAACAATATGTGCTGAAATATTGAAATTATGAGGTCTTCAGAGTTTCATGTTTTGAATAGCTAGGTTATATTACATATATATTTTGCTTGTGGAATTTATAGATAGCTAAGTATGACCAATTGATAAGTGTACTTTAAGTGTATGTGTATTTTATAACCTAAAAGTTGTTTATTTGTATGCTCAGAAACAAATAGAATAGCATTGTTTTTCATTTCATGTTTTCAATGGTAAAAGCAATGATGAAAAATAATTGTCTATATGTAGTGGAGTGGCATAAAACTTCAAATGCTAATATCTTGTAGTTTTCTTATATTGTTGAGCAAAATATAATGAGTTAAGACTTCACTTAATCAGTTTTTGTATTTCAGCTATGAATTTTAGAGAAATGAAGATAAACAAAATAGTTTACTATTCACTGGAAAAGCTCATGAACTTTATTATGTGACATCCAGTTGCCTTGGCATCATTTATAAATATATTTTGTTTTTAAATGGTTCATGTTAAATACATTGATATAGCTGACAGTGCAAAAATATTTAAAGATACAGCTAAGAAGAAAGGGTATTAGTATTGTTTGACAGTCTGAGAAAGAAAAAGAAATGAAATAGAATTGTAGCTTAACCAACAGCTATATAACTCCATGTAATAAAAAATATTGCACAACAACTTAGAAATTCAGGTGGGCACTAAGAAACATCACAAACTATAGCCTGGGTTGTTTAGGGGCTGCAATGGGACACCTTTAGGCTATAACTCAATTAAATATAAGTCAGTCTCTGTAGTGGAGTCATTATTAGATGAGAATTTCAGCTTGGACTCTATCCTGCCCACTATTTGACAATTTCATATATATATATATATATATATATATATATATATATATATATATATATTCATTCATTCATTCATATATGTATATATGTGTTGTGTGTGTGTGTCTCTGTGTGTGTGTGTTTCTTATAGGAAGCATGTACTATATGATGCTTCCAGATGGCCCTTAATTTTACCTCTACCTCACCATCATTCTCCCTTACCTCAGCTTCCTTTCCTGGCCTTGTTTGATCCTACCATTCCAGGCTATTGCCAAGGTTATTGGTGGTTTTTCATAAACTGAAAGGAAGGTCTTATGCTTATGAAAACACTTACACTAGTATTCAAGGTACTTCGCACTCTACCAAAAATGAACAGTAAATACCAACCCAGCTATAAACTTCTCTATCTACAGAAGTGATCTGCAAAACAAAACAAAACAAATACCTGGTGCAATAGTGGTACAAATCATGTTGTGGGTAACCAGCCAACTTCTTTTTTTAGTTAAGGCACTTTCTGTGAGCTAGAACCCTTGCACGATGCTGACTGAGTGGCCAAGAACCTGAGACCAGATAGCCCACTGATCTAAGGGAAAACAAAACAAAAATGTCGTGATAAAAGAATATAGCAATAAAATGACTTCTAACCACATTCTGCTATACTCATAGATCAGTGCCTTGCTCTGTCATCAGAGAAGCTTTCTCTTGCAGCAGATAGGAGGAAATACAGAGATCCACAGTCAGTAAATGTGCAGAGTAAAAGATCATGCTTAAATCTTTCTCCCCAGGGTTCAGGAAACTATGGAAGAGGAGACAAAAAGAATGTAAGAGCAAGAAATCAAGGCCTTCTAGACATAAAAGTGTTGGCACACATATGCACTAACAGAGACTATGACAACATGTAAAGGCCCTGCACATGTTTACACCAGATAAGGTAGTAGAATTGAAAGAAGTGAATATGCACACCCATCCATAACCCAGAAGCTACCTCCAATTGATAGGAAATTGCAAACGAAAGAGTTTTCGCCAAGGGAGTCCCACTGAGAAAATGAACTACTCATAAAGTAGGCCCCAGGCCCAATAGTATATGGACAACACAGAAAGAACTCAATAGCATGTTTGGAGGTTCTTTTTCTCAAAATGTTAAGTCAAACCAATTTTTCCCCTACCTTTCAAGTCCTTTACATATATATTACAGCTTCAGGTTATTACAGTTTTTTATGGGATTCCTGAATATGTGAATGTGTGTGAGTCTGTATCTGTATATATTTTTTGTGCTAATGTCTTTTTTGTTTTTGTTTTTTGTATTCTAAGTCACTTGTTTTTATTTATCTTATTTTATTATTTTTACTTATTTTTGTTTTGTATTTATTTATTATTTTATATTGTATATTATATTTGTTATTCTTATATTTAGGACAATTTTTAAATTGAAATAATTTTGACTATTCTTTACCTCCCCTAAGTACTTCCAGATTCTCTACTCCTTCCAACTTATACAACTTTAAGTTCTTTAAAAAAAA
>JADRCC010372042.1:0-11507 GCA_019843855.1 Hylomyscus alleni
TTGAGACACGGTTTCTCTGTGTAGTCCTGGCTATCCAGGAACTCACTCTGCAGACCAGGCTGGCCTCGAACTCAGAAATCCATCTACCTCTGCCTCCCAAGTGCTGGGATTAATGGCGTGTGCTACCACCGACCAGCAAGGAATAGTGATTGTTGCTTCCTGTTATTTTTCGTGTTTTTTTTTATTGTGTGTGTTTGTTTATTGTGTTTGTGTGGTTATCTTCTTTTGGGTTTGTTGAAAGAATATTACTTTCTTGCTTTTTCTAGGGTGTAGTTTCACTCCTGTGTTGGCGTTTTCCATCTATTATCCTTTGTAGGGATGGATTTGTGGAAAGATATTGTGTAAATTTGCTTTTGTCATGGAATATCTTGGTTTCTCCATCTATGGTAATTGAGAGTGTTTCTGGGTTTAGTTGTCTGAGCTGGCATTTGTGTTCTTGTAGGGTCTGTATGACATCTCCCCAGGATCTTCTAGCTTTCATAGTCTCTGGTGAGAAGTCTGGTGTAATTCTGATAGGCCTGCCTTTATATGTTACTTGACTATTTTCCCTTACTGCTTTTAAAATTCTTTCTTTGTTTAGTGCATTTGGTGTTTTGATTATTATGTGACAGGAGGAGTTTCTTTTCTGATCCAGTCTATTTGGAGTTCTGTAGGCTTCTTGTATGTTCATGGGCATCTCTTTCTTTAGGTTAGGGAAGTTTTCTTCTATAATTTTGTTGAAGATATTTACTGGCCCATTACCTTGGGAGTCTTCACTCTCTTCTATACCTATTATCCTTAGGTTTGGGTCCTAAGGATTTCCTGGATGTTTTGGGTCAGGAGCTTTTTGCATTTTGCATTTTATTTGACTGTTGTGTTAATGTTTTCTATGGTGTCTTCTGCTCCTGAGATTCTCTTCTCTATCTCTTGTATTCTGTTAGTGATGCTTGCATCTATGACTCCTGATTTCTTTCCTAGGTTTTCTTACTCCATGGTTGTCTCCCTTTGTGATTTCTTTATTGTTTCTATTTCCATTTTTAGATCCTAGATGGTTTTGTTCATTTCCTTCGTCTGTGTGATTGTGTTTTCCTGTAATTCTTTAAGGTATTTTTGTGTTTCCTCTTTAAGGGCTTCTAGCTGTTAACCTGTGTTCCTGTATTTCTTTAAGGGAGTTATTTATGTCCTTCTTAAAGTCCTGTATCATCATTGTGAGAAGTGATTTTAGATCTGAATCTTGCTTTTCTGGTGTGATGGTATGTCCAGGACTTGCTATGGTAGTAGAATTGGGTTCTTATGATGCCAAGCAACCTTTGTTTCTGTTCCTTATGATCGATCTTAAGTTTGCTTCTGACCACTTGGTTATCTCTAAGTGTTACCTGCTTGGGCTAAATCTGATTGGGGCCTGTCCGACCTGTGATCCTGGTTGTGTCAGAACTCCTCAGAGTCAAGTTGTCTCTGCAATCCTGTGATTCTGGGATCCTGTGATCCTGGGCCTGTTAGAACCCCTAAGAGTGGAGCTTCCTCTAGGTGTTGTAGGACTGCCTGCAAAATTTGCACCCAAGGTCTGCTCAGAGCTCCAGCCCAGACAGACTGGAAGGAACCCATGCCACTGGGCTGGTGGAGTTCCTGTGTGCCTGGGTCCTGCTGGTCCCACTTACTCCTGGTATTGGGACAGATGTTATCCCCTTACTCCTTTCAAGATTCCTCATTTAGTGCATTTGGTGTTTTGATTATTATGTGACAGGAGGAATTTCTTTTCTGTTCCAACCTATTTGGTGTTCTATAGGTTTCTTGTATGTTCATGGTCATCTCTTTCTTTAGGTTAGGGAAGTTTTCTTCTATAATTTTGTTGAAGATATTTACTGGCCCTTTTATTGGGAATCTTCACTCTCTTCTATACCTATAATCCTTAGGTTTGGTCTTCTCATTGTGTCCTGGATTTCCTGGATGTTTTGGGTTAGGAGCTTTTTGCATTTTCTTTGTCTGTTGTGTCAATGTTTTCTATGGTGTCTTCTGCACCTGAGATTCTCTCTTCTATCTCTTGTATTCTGTTGGTGATGCTTGCATCTATGACTCCTGATCTCTTTCCTAGGTTTCCTAACTCCAGGGTTGTCTCCCTTTGTGATTTCTTTATTGTTTCTAGTGCCATTTTTAGATTCTGGATGGTTTTGTTCATTTCCTTCTCCTGTTTGATTGTGTTTTCTGTAAATCTTTTGTCTTTCCTCTTTCTGGGCTTTTACCTGTTTACCTGTGTTCTCCTGTATTTATTTAAGGGAGTTATTTATATCCTTCTTAAAGTCCTCTATTATCATCATGAGATGTGATTTTAAATTAGTCTTGCTTTTTCAGTGTGTTTGGGGGTATCCTGGGCTTGCTGTGGTAGGAGAACTGAGTTCTGATGCCAAGAAACCTTGGTTTCTGTTGTTTATGTTCTTGCATTTGCCTCTCTCCACCTGATTATCTGTAGTGTTAGCTGGTTTTGCTGTCTTTATTATCTCTCCTGTAAGCCTGTGCATCAGCACTCCTGGGAGGCTAGTTCTCTCTAGGTATGATTTGGGTATGGAGAGCTGTGGCACAGGGTCAGCTCCAGACACAGATGGAAACCAGAAGGATCCTGTCCCAGGCTGCTCCTATGTTCCTGTGTCCTAAGGGCTCTGGGCAAGTCCCTCAGAGCAAAAGTGGTGGTCTTACCTGTGCTCTCAGGTTTAGAATTCCTGGGAAACCAGCTCTCTCCACATGGGATTTGGGTATTGAGAACTGTGGCACAAGATCACCTCCAGGACGCAGACGGAATCTGGAAGGATCCTGTCCCAGGTTACTCCTTAGTTCCTATGTCCTGAGGCCTTTGGGTGGGTCTCTCTTGGGCCAGGTATTTGAGCAGAAGTGGTGGTCTTACCTGTGGTCTTAGTGTACTGGCTGGTTTTGTGTGTCAACTTGACACAGACTGGAGTTATCACAGAGAAGGGAGCTTCAGTTGGGGAAGTGCCTCTATGAGATCCAGCTGTGGGGCATTTTCTCAATTAGTGATCAAGGGGGTAGGGTTCCTTGTGGGTAGCGCCATCCCTGGGCTGGAAGTCTTGGGTTCTATAAGAGAGCAGGCTGAGCAAGCCAGGAGAAGCAAGCCAGTAAGGAACATCCTTCCATGGCCTCTGCATCAGCTCCTGCTTCCTGACCTGCTTGAGTTCCAGCCCTGACTTCCTCTGGTGATCAACAGCAATGTGGAAGTAAGCTAAACAAACCCTTTCCTCTCCAACTTGCTTCTTAGTCATGATGTTTTGTGCAGGAATAGAAACCCTGACTAAGACACTTAGGTTTGTCAGCACTCCTGGGAGACCAGCTCTCTCCCAGAGGAATTTGTGTATGGAGAGCTGTGGCAAAGGGTCAGCTCCAGGCGCAGATGGAAACCAGAAACTATTTAAGAATATTTTATTTTCACAGTTGACCCTATTTCTTTAGAACTTCTAGGCAAGTGCCATGGAAATGAGCTTGACAGGTTAAGTTTTAAGTGCTTAATCCTATATAAACCTTTCCTTTTCATTATTATAATTTCATTGTTTTATTGTTTTGTTTACTCCTGTAGCAATGTACATTTGAGCTTGCTAAGGGCATATTTCTTTAAAGGAGGCACTTCTACTTTGTTCCTCTCAACTCTCAGAGACTGTAATTACAGTCTCAAAGGACTCACTTTATAATCCCTGACAACACATAGCAAGTGGAACTGAGAAGTTTGTATCAGCAGCAACCAGAGAGCTCCTTGAGTAGGTGTTAGGCTCCATGTGGTGATACACATTTCCTGTCTCTAAGATGACAAATGGATTCAGGCATTGAGGAAAAATATGAGTCATAGGTTCTGTCACTGACCCTATCATGCAATAGTTAGTGTAGGACCGGCCCCTTGTCCCTGTATAACCAGAAGGACAACAAAAGTAGTTTTCCTTGGAGATGCTCCTTGTCTGCATTCTACCATACACATAAGAATCCTTCCATATTCTATAAGACACTGAACACAGACATAGCCCAAGCAACCCAGGCCATGGAAGCCATTAGTGTAATTTACCTACATAGCCTGCTCAACATGACAGCCAGCTATCCAGGCTGGCCTTTAAAGTCTGTAAAGTTCACTCTGTAGCAAGCAGTGCAGAGAAATTTGGGTTGTACGTTTTCTGCTCCCAAGTGACATCTACATAAAGTATGAAACACACACACAGTACACTTTCAGCTATCCAGAGAGCCTTTGCTATAGAATGTGAGTCAGAGATCAAGAAGGGGGCATTCAGTATCTCAAGTAGCACCTGTCCTTATAGACACAGGTACAGTAAGTGCCAAGTAACAGTTTGGTATCAGCCATGACTATGAGAAATCTTGGTTACAAACCCAAATCTTCATGTATTCACTTACACTTCATTTTCTTGAACCGAAAATAAATTATTCAAATTTCCTAAAACAGGAGAAGCTTAGAATAACAGCTATTATTATCTTAAAAACTATATGTGCATAATTGCAATGATACTACTTTCTTTTCTTGTCTAAAAATGATGGTATTCAGAAGTTTTCGTGCTGAAAAATATATAATATGGATACACAGAGAAAAATTTTGTGGTGGGCTTCTTCTTCAGAAAAACACCAAGTGTCAAATGATGATGGTGCAGTGGGAGAATGCAGAGGACCCAGGGGTCAGGGAGGCCACGGAACCTTCCACAAAGGTTTGGTCTTAGGAGCTGTGGTCATGGTCATGGTTGAGGCTCATGGAGGTAAAGCTGAAGACAAGGAGCGGATCCCTGTCACCAAGCTGGGCCGCCTGGTAAAGGACATGAAGATCAAGTCCTTGGAGGAGATCTACCTGTTCTCCTTGCCCGTTAAGGAGTCTGAGATTATTGACTTTTTACCTGGGTGCCTCCCTAAAGGATGAGGTTCTGAAGATCATGCTGGTGCAGAAGCAGACTGGGGTTGGCCAGTGGACCAGGTTCAAGGCTTTTGTCACTATTGGGGACTACAATGGTCACATTAGTCTTGGTGTTAAGTGCTCCAAGGAGATGGCCACTGTCATCCAAGGCAGTGTTTATGATGCCCATTTCTTCCAGCATTTCAAGCCTGGCTATTGAAAACACCCCACATGTTCTTGAAACACCCTCAGATTTCTCAATTCTTTGATCATACTGCCACCCTCCTTTGGTCTTCCAGAGTAAATCTGTGGCACACCAAGAACTTCGTGGAATCTCCCTCAACCCTTTGTGTAGCTGCCTGCAGCCACACCTAAAATATTTGTGGGTCTTCAAGGTAGAGCAACAGGTAATAAGGCTACCCATGTTCTTATCTATAAATATTATTTAATAAGTCTAATCCCAAATACCCAGATATTACCTGAATACACGAACAGGTAGAAACATTAGGCCAGGTGATGAAGCACCTTAACCTAGAGGTCTTTATTAGAGAAGGCAGCAGAGCCAGAGAGAGGGAGCTCTCCAGGTACAGGGGTACTTATGGATAGGGCAAACCCCTCCCACAAGTCTGTGATCAACAGCTAATCAGAAAGTCTCTGGGGCCTGTAGAGGTGGAGCCTCAGGCAGGGGAGGCATTGCAGCATGGTCTGGGGTCACGTATACCAGGGAGGCAGCAGGAGTGGGCGGAGTCCACACCTTTGTAGAACTAGATGGATCTGTGTAATATGATGGTTGGCTGTGCTAGGAAAATGATTGAACGGCTCTTTGTGGGTGTGCTCACGTGTGTAGAGACCCACATATATAATTAGTGCTCAGATGCAGGGACTTCATAGAGGTCTGAAACAATACCCATCAATATTTAACTCGGGTAGAATCATTTTTATATTAAGACTAACATTTTTTTCTATTACTCAAAACTTGCAAGAGGAAAGTGAAAGGAGAAAGATACACCCATTGGCATCCAGTGAATTCAGAACAAATGCTGCTGTGTGCATCTTGGAATACATGGAGCAGGGGCCGGAGAGACGGCCCAACCTGTAAAGGCACTTCCTGCCAAGCTGGATGATCCACAGAGTGGCAGGAGAAAACCAACTTCCTCGGGTTGTCCTCTGACTTCCACTCAAGTGTCATGTCATATACATGCCTATACACACAAACATACACACACACACACACACACACAAACATACAAACATACACACATAAAGATACACAAAGATACACACACAAAGGTACACACACACACATACACAAACATACAAAGATACACACACAAAGATACACAAATATACACACACATGAACACACAAACATACACACAATTTGTATGTGTATTTAGAGATAAACTAGATATGGAAATCTACTATAAGTACATATTATTTTTACTGCTGAGTTATTAACATGTCAGATGTTTAGGTGTCAGCAAATATACCATATCTCAGTTTTAGTATGTAGGATTCAGGTGTGTTAAAGTGCAGAGTTTTGGGGGGAGGGTCTTCATTCTGGTGCCCAAATGTGATCTTATAAGGGATATTTTAATGTGGAGAGTATTAGTATGAGTACACGGTAGGAACTTACTAAGCACTCAGTTGTAACTGGATTGTAACTCTGGATTCCCAGAAGCTATTCACTGACTGACTAGGCTTGTAAATCCTCCAGAAAGGTCAGGGACACTCTGTCAGAGGTGGGAGTTTCCTGCTTCTCTAAGGTCCCTGCCCACTTCACTACACAGAAAGGTATTTGTGCCTGTTGCAGCAGAATTCCTTGCAACTTACTGGAGTCACTCTGATAAGAAACCAGCAAGATCCTTCTCCCCTTCAGTAACCTGCTGCACCACCATCAGAGGTGTTATTTGTGCTTCGGCTAATAAGCCCCACTCAGAGGACAGTGACAGCCAGGGAGCAGAACTTTCTGAGTGGCAAGATAGGACAAGAAGCACCGTGATGTAGAGTGCTGGGCAGAAGGGAAAGCAGAGAAACCAGGGAGATTCTACTCAAACACTGGTGTCCTACTGCTCAGAGAGAGCTGCTGGCCTCAGAGGCTGGACTGATCAGCCCTCACAAGAGAATAAAACCACAGAAATCCCTGCCATTTGTCAGACATACAAAAATTTCTCAGGTGATGGATACTCTAATATTTGGGCTTTCCAGAGGCAGAAACACTAATGTGCTAAAGGACCAATGATACTCAGGAACTCTGCCAGCTGAAGTTCTAGGTGACCAGTGGAGGCTTTGACAAGAATTTAAGACACCAGCTAGTGAGAGGGTGGAGGAAGGGTGTCCCTGCAGGTGCAGGCTGGTAGGGAAGTGAATTAGAGAGAGGTGAGAATGAAAACTTGATCAGACCTCAGAGAGTCTGATGTCAGGTGGTTTACTGTCAATATGTTAATTGACTTAGCCAACCTAGATCAGACCTTGGGAAGTCTGATGTCAGGTGGTTTACTGTCCACACATTTAAACCCAATATAATTCCGGAAAACAGTTTACTGGTGTAATATAATCACCGGTGCACAAGAAAGCATAATCATATCAAAATTCAACTCATTCAAGGTACGTGTCATTTCTTCCAAGAAGATGGGTGCTGGAGATAGGCTACCTGTATTAGCCTAAAGGCCTAGGGAAAGATCTGGCATGATCCAGGTCATACAGACAGCGTAGAGGTCATTTGGGCTTTTAGCCATATTTGGTCCTGGTTGTGGAACCTTGGGGGAGCCCCTGGCTGTACAGGCCATACAAGCTGTGCTCCTGGTTATAGGAGCTTGATATGGCTTAGCCCAACAGATAACACAGATCAGTAGACTGTCAATCAGCTCCAATTTTCAGCTTTCTGGATGGAAGAACAGATTCTATGTCCATTCCTTTCAGAGGACAATCTTTGCATGCTTAACATTCCTGGTTTCTCTGGAGATCTGTGGGTACAAGGACCATTCTGCTCTCAACAAGGTAGAACTTGTAAGTACTGAAGACCAGCTGGGCCGCATAAGACATATCTGTGCATTCTTTCTGAATCTGAAGAAGGGTCTTCAAGCCTTCTCTGATGCTTCCAAATTAGACCTGAAAGTGTCTGCAAATATGTAGGGGATCTTCCCATGGTGACAATTTTGATGTTTTCAGCAATACTCCAACTTGGAATTGCCTAATCTAGCAGAATATCAAGCATTTAAAAATGTAGGGAAGAGGTACATTTCCACACACTGCATAGCAGCTGGCCACCTAGGAAGAATGGCTCCTTACTGGCATACCCATGAGAAGAGGTGAGCTTCCCAGGAAGTACCTGCCACAGTGTGTCTCCCCCTCCCCACAACAAACCAGTTGCACTTATCACTTGGAGAACACATGGCATTGGCAGGAAAAATTTGTTCCTCTTGCTTTGTTGGTGAGAATTAAAAGCAAGCTCTCTCTCTCTCTCTCTCTCTCTCTCTCTCTCACTCACTCACTCACTCACTCTTGCTCTCGTTCTCTCTTTCTCTCTCGTGAGAACAATACTGCAATCTGCCCAACCATAGAGTCAGTTGAGGAGAAGTGGGCCACCAGCCAATCCCAGTAATTACTCAATTTCTAAGGACTTCATAGAAACCATTTTGGTACTCAATAGGTTTCATTATAATGAAGAATCTCTCTTCAGACAGTGCCTTTTGCTCATATTCATTTTGTGTTTAACCCTTCCATTTTTTCTCAGACAACATGCAAAAGCCTGCATGTGTATATAGAACTTACTGTTAAAAAGTCTTTTTCCTTACAAAGATAAATATTGGGGCTGAGGATATAGTTTAGTTGGTATAATGCTTGTCTAGCACTGGGAGATCAGTTCCCAGCCTGACATAAACTGGGTGTGGAGGCCCACGATCAGTAATCTCAACATTCTAGAGGCAGGATGATAGGAAATGCAATGTCACCCTCAGTAACAGAGTATGTTTAAGGCTCCATAGTAAGTCTGAGACTGGCCTGAGCTCCAAGAGACCATGTGTCAAAAAAAAAAAGAAAGAAGATTTTATAATATGGTACTTCAATGAGCAGAAATCACACACATTCACACTTGCGCATATGCATATACACACAATCTCACTGTGCAGTTATGGCTGTCCTGGTCCTTGCTAACTTGCTATGTAGATTAAGCTGGCCTCAAACTTACTAAGATCCACCTGCCTTCTGGGATGAAAGATGTGTACAAGTACACATAGCCATAAGGAATATCTTGACATCAGGAGCCAGAGTGAGGCCTTGTCTGAATCTCTTTTAGGATACTCCCAACTTGGAAGCTGGTGCTAAATCTGAGTTGGTTAAACCACAAGGTGATTCCTGTTAGCAGAGGCTATATCAAGACATGCAGAGGGAGCAGCAGCCTGGGAGTGGTGCTTAAAATAAAGCCCAGGTCTAGAAGTTGTTCTTGCTATGAGAGTAAGTAGGCTGTAAAACATGTTAGTACACCATGGACAGAATGAAGATTATGGGATTTTACGAGCTTGCGTTAGAGAAATCCTAAAGTAACTCAAGTGGGAAAAGGTGGGATTTCTTCCTATAAAAAAGGAGTTAAGTACTTTGCAGTACTTACTTGAAGGAAGAAAGGCTGCTTCAACGTTCTGTTAATACAGCCTGCAGCTGAAATGTATCCTAAACCACTGCACAGAGATTCCTCTCCACAGTATAGTAAGAGCTATAGAGACAACTCCTGATTCAGGAAAAGAACAGATGACATTTGGTGTTGGCCTGGAAAATCGTGATAATGAGGGAGCACAACTGAGCTGTGATTTGATGCTTATGGAATAATGTTTGTGCACCAATTTTTTTATTTATTATTGTAATATCAGCAACAGTAACACAAGCATAAAGTAAAGAAGGCAATCTAAATATGAGAAAACTGAAAGTTCAGAGGGAGTAAGTTACACAACAGCTAGATTGCCACAAATATTTGGTAGATGGCCACAGACATAAGTCACTGCCCAAGCTGCCACATACAGCTTAAGAGCTGTGTACATTCAGAAAGGTGGTTTCATTTATTTGCTTCTTATCCACAACCCCGACTAAGAAGGCTGGAAAAGATGTGTAGGAGGAATAAGCCTGTATTCTTGTCAAACACAGTCTATGGCTAAAGTTTATTTTCTCAAAGGGGTCAGTGGTTCCGAAGATGGTAACATCCAGGGGCTTGAGAGATGGCTCAGTGGACAGTAACTCTTACTGCACAAGCGTGAGGTCCTGAGTTCAAATCTTCAGAACCCATGTAAAAAGTAAGATCTGGCTATGCATACCTATATGCGTAGTTCAGGGTGGGGCACTGAGACAAGAGGATCACTGGGGCTTACTGGCCAGTCTGTCTACTTGAAATGGTTAAGCTCTGGATTCAGTCAGAGAGGCTGATCTCCAGAGAATGAAGAAGACACCAATGTATCCTCTAGCTTCTATACTTGTACACAGGTGTGCAAACCTGGTCACACACATACTGGAAGAAGGGAGGGAGAGACGCAGAGAGAGGGAGGTGGGGTGGGGGGAGGGGGACAGAGAGAGAAAGAGACAAAGATGAGACACACACACAGAGACAAGGAAAGACAGACACACACAAACACACACACACACACACACACACACACACACACACACACACACAGAGAGAGAGAGAGAGAGAGAGAGAGAGAGAGAGAGAGAGAGAGAGAAGGATGGAGGGGTAGGATTTAAAAGTCAAAGAGAGACAACTACCATTAGTCATGGTGTTAGTTACTAGATTGAGAACCAAATACTTAGCAATTTCAAAGCAATTACAAAAGACCCAGTTGTTGAGAATACTAAACTCTTGAGTCCACAATGCATTTCAATAACTACATTTAAGTATCAAAAGTGGCTGGAAAAAAACAAAGACACAGCCCCTGCTAGTCTTTCCCCCTCCCTCCATGGTCACGAGCTATGTCCTTGGCATTAGAACATTTGCCTCTCTATGTTTTGTTTGGAGGAGTCACTTCTCTGCTATAGAGAGCATTTTCTGTAGAGACCATCAGGTGAGCCACTGAGAGTGGCTCTGTTACTTTGCTGTCAGGTTTCCTCCTGGAGCTGGCGGTTACCACCCACTGTGGTGTTTTTGATACACCAGGAGGTTGTTCCCCGCTGACGGCAGCAGGAGCTCCAGGGTGGAAGTCAAAGGGCAAATGCCTGGTTGATTGGTCATTATTTACTCCACTGAGGGCCTCTCTCTTTCTCACAGATGGCTGGAGGAAGGCCCAGACTTCAGAAGCTCCTGGATTTCAGTGTCTGTATATGTATTTACGTACATATCTATACCTGTACCTATGTATGACATAAAACCAGAAAGAAGATAGAAAGGGGATCAGCAGGAGGGGCAAAAAGTAAGGGAAATGGGGAGTGGACTACAAATATGAGCCAAGGTACAGTAATATACATGTAGACAACACCTTAATCAAATATATTATTTAAAAAAGTGGGGGCTAGGGAGAAAACTCACTCAGTTGAGGTTGCTCCCCATCACCCAATGTGTGTTGGTTATCCCATGGACACAGGCTGATTCACAGGCTTTCTGGCCAGCCAGCCTATCCTATTTGGTAGATCAATGAGAGATCTTATCTCATTGAGAGAGAGAGAGAGA
>JADRCC010372088.1:0-12635 GCA_019843855.1 Hylomyscus alleni
GGGGGGGGGAGCTGGAGGGAAAATAGAGCTAATAAGAGGCCCCGGGTTTAGATGGTGGATCCCCCAGGATTCACCACCGGAGGATTTAACTTAGAATGGCTTATAAATTAGGATGCTACTTGCTGCACCCAATGATTGAGTTACCTGTTGATTCTGAACTAAGTTTGTGTAGTGTTTTCCTTCATTCGGAGACTCAACTGGGTTCCACATAGAAAGGTACAGCGAAGAAGCATGGGTTTTCAAGAAGTGCACCCCAAAAGGCCGTGGGAATTTGGAAGCATGTGACTGGTGTGGCAGCGACCCATTGCTGGAAACTTAATGAGCTGGGTAGAGAGATTTTGGAGCTCCAGTCAGAGTCTGCCAAGATGAGAACAAGGCCCCCTGGTGCCTTGCCAGATTTAGTGTGGATTGCTTTTTTTATATTTCACGCTACAGAGAAATGAGGCCCTTGGTCCCGTGAAGCCTTGATGCCCCAGTGTAGAGGAATGCTAGGGCAGTGCGGCAGGAGTGGGTAAATGGGTGCCTGGAGGGAGCATCCTCATTGAAGCAGGGTAAGGGGGCATAGGATGGGGGTTTGCAGAGGGGAAACTGGGAAAGGGGATACCATTTTAAATGTAAATCAATAAAATATCCAATTAAAAAAAAGAAAACAATTTACCTGAGTTTTATTATTTCCCTTTAGTTGATAGTTTATAGAGTAACGTGATACACGTTTTAATTCTTCTCTATTGTGTGTTATAAGAAAAACAATTGGCATGATTGTCAAGAAGAAATTATAATCTGTGTGAACGAATTAAGAAAGTTCTGTTTGGAGAGGAATTCTTTTTAAATTCTTGCAAAGCTTCCTTCAAAAGACAGTGTGCTGGTTTTGGATGTTTTGGATAAACTGACAGGGAGTCTGGCCTGATCAATGTGACTCCCTCCCTGACACTCCCCTCCACTTAGACATGCAGATGGCCCCTCTTCCTCTTCCAGTTCCAACCCGCCACACACTTACCATCCACAGCACACATCTCCTCACACTCCAGTTTTGCTCTGATGGGTAGAATACTAACCTTACACAGGATTAGAGACACAAGGTGCTCTGGAGATAATAAAACAGGTTTGTTTCAAAGGGCAACCCAATCTCGCTTTTGTTCATGGGTCAGTTGACAGATCATTTGCCAAAGCGGATTTAGTGTCTTTCCAAGTTAGGTTCTGGTTCAGTATGCCAAAGATGTCAAATTACGGGGAATCCTAAAGCACGAAGTTCCAAAGTAGCCGTGCGAAGAGGTGAGAATAACATAGTTTTAGTATGTGTGACAAAACTCTACCGGGCAATATTTTAACCTTAGGACAATTATGTCCACCAGGTGAATCAAATCTGACCAGGTTGAAAACACCCAGGAATTAGTATCATCACTTGTGTCATGATCTGTAAGTATACATTTGAAGAGTATTAAGAAACTTTAAATGCAAGCATGATAGCAGACACCTATGCACCATAGAAAGACTCTCTCTAGAAACAAACCATAAACCTATATAAACAAAAATAAAATTTTATTTGAATAAATGACTTCTGAAAATCAAATACAGGAGGTAAGGCGTGTTTTAAGAAATTGTATATTGATATTAACTTAAGATTTTTCTAGAACTATGTCAAGGAATATTAGATCAGGACAAGTCAAAATCAGTGCTGCATCAGGGTGAAGGAACAAGATAAAACTCCACTTAAGAAGTTAGAGAAAGAACCAATGGAGTTGAAGGGTTTGCAGCCTCTTGGAACGAAAAACAATATGGACTGACCAATGCCCTTAGAGCTCCCAGGGATTCAAACACCAACCAAGGACTATACATGGTGGGACTGATTGTTCTGGCAGCATGTGCATAGTAGAGGATTGCAAAGTCAGTCATCAATGGGAGGAGAGGCCCTTGGCCCTGTGAAGGTTCAGTGCCCCAGTGTAGGGGAATGACAGGGCTGATAAGTGGGAGAGGGTGGGGTGGCAGACATGAGGAGGGGGGAGGTAACAGGGGTTTGTTCTAGTTGTTTTTATTTGTTCATTAAAAAAAAGGAAAAAAAATAAATATGGTAAATGGGAAAAAAAAGAAGGTTTTCTCAATGAAGGGCACAAACTATTTCTCTGTCATTATTCCCAGCTTCTTTCTTTGCCACTGAAAGCCGGCACATTCAGCTTAATTTTTAGAAAGTGTGTGTGTATGGGGTGTTTGTTTGTTTGTTTGAATGTTTCTTTGAAACAGAGTTTCTCAGTTTAACTCTGGCTGTCACAAAACTCTCTGTAGACAAGGCTGACCTCAAATGGGGAAATCCAACTGTGTCTGCTTCCCAGATGCTAGTATTAAAGGCCATGGACATGCTTGGTTCACTTGGGAACAAATACAGAGAGCCACAGCCAGACAATACCCAGGAAGAGAGACTTTGGATCACAGAGCTCTAAATGGGATGTGTCCATCAGATCTCTCTCCTCAGAACTCAGGAAGCACTGCTGAAAAGGGGCAGAAAGAGTCTGAGCACAAGGGGAGGTAGAGGGAACCAGGAGAAGAAGGCACTCTAAATCATTAGAATGAAGACTGGAGTAGCAAGTGTGGGGCCCACACGGATCTGTGCCCACTCTGTTGTGTCTGTGTTATAGCATCCAGTTGACTATGTTTCCAGGACTCTGTGTGTGAGAACAAGTGGGTCTCTGACTCTAGTGCCTTGTCTTGGGGTTCTTTTCCTCTTGTTGAACCTTGCCCAACCTCAGTGTGGTGGCTTTGCTTTTTATCTTAGTAGATTTTATTTTGTTGCTGTCTCTTAGAAGATGTTTGCTTTCTAATGGAAGACTGAAAGGGAGAGGATGTGGATGAGGGGGAGGCGGGGGAAAAGTCGGCGGGGCAGAGGAAAGGGAAACTAATCAGGGTATGTGCCGTGAGAAAACCATCTATATTTAATAAAAGGAGAAAAGGGGGAAGAAAAACGAAAGGGGAATTTGCATAAAAATACTCCTGAGATGGATCAGTCAGGCCCAGGATATTACTCAAAAGCTACTCTCGGTAGAAATGTTAAAATTTAATAATTACTAATTATGTCTCACTATATGTGATACTGAGGACATGTTTATATCCTCACAATGGCAAATTTTAGAGACATGTAATATTTTATCAATGCAGTATGGAATTTCCTTTCATATTTTTAAAGCTTGAGCTTCTACTGTTTCATAAGATGGTGTTAAATGTGTATATGCAATGTATATTTAATAAAATAAAAGCTCAAAATTTAAATATTACATGATTAAAAGATAACTTGTGGTTAATTTTTAGTTTCCTTTTCTCTTTCTTTGTTTGCTTGGTTTCATTTTGGAACAAGATCAAATAATGTAGCCCAGTCTGTCCTCGACCAGGCCGGTGCCAAAGTCACATATCTGTTTGCCTCTGCCTCCTGAGTGATGGGATTAAGGACACGAGCCATCATGCCCAGTCTATTTATTAACTTAGAAATGTATTTTTCTCAAAATATACATACACTAATCATAATCATCCATCTTTACAATATTTCACTAATTAGACCAGGTGTCTGGAATAAAATTACTACAATCAAAGAGAAGAACTGTACACTTACAGTTCATCAATGAATGTAGAGCTATATTCAAAACAAATTCTCATCGAAAGTAAATCTTGGACTATATTTCTCAGGCTTAGCCTCCACAGAAACCTCAGAGAATCACAAAATATTAGGTTATTTTAAATATTTGTTTGCCTTTTAAATATATTAGAAACACTAGTGTGAATTTAATTGCTAACATAGATTTTGAGTATGATTATCTATTACATAAAAACCATACTCACCAAGATATGTCTTCTCAATGTAGAGGAAAGATAATCTAATAGATATAGTATTTTTCTAAAGCACAGACACCACAGTTCAGCCTTTGTGTAGGACTGGACGTGTTGTAACGGTGGGAGGATGGGTGGCCTGATAGCACAGTCCCTGTTGCTTTTCCTTTGGTTCATTTTGTTTTGCCAAGAATAGAAAGGTCTGAATACACCAGCTACTCAAGTTAACTCTCTGGAAATCTCAAATGACAGGATTGCCCTAGTGGCATTGTGAAGGTTACGTTCTGCATATGGTCAAAGCAGTGCCAGGCACACAATCAACACAACATGCTTACAGTTCTCATCGTTACCTTCTCAGAAACTAGCACACTTGTCAGTAAGCAATGGTCAGTTTCACTGCTCATTGAGAATCTGTCTTGGGCATGAAAGAGATAAGTTTCGCTTTTCTCAGTGAAAACCAGATCAATGAGGTCTTCTTTACACATGATCCTTACTGCAAATAACCAAAAACATATTTAGGGTCAAAAATAGATGAGATTGTTACCTATGTCTTAGCATCCGTTTGCTAAGTGGAACTTGAAGAAATTACCCATAGAGCATAATCAGATAGAAGATAAGCAAAATATTATGTAACTCTATTCTGCCCTGAGTTGACCAATTTCTGGGTGTTGGTGATCAATTACATTCCCTTTCTAAGGGGGAATCTGGAAAGCTTTCAGATCTCTCTGCTTAGGGTGTGTGAGTAAGGGAGACTTCAGTGTAGTGCTATTTTAGTGAAAATACTAGTGTTTTACCCAAGATTAAGTATGTTTTACCGAAATATGTAGGTACCAGAGTTAGCCCAGGCATCTCTGATACCTTTCCTTGCAATGGCAAGTGCGGCTCGGTGCAGAGATATGGGGCATGTGGTTAACACTCCTGATCACAAAATAACACAAAATACTTTTATTTTAGCTTCTTACATTTATCTCACTTAGCCGGCTTGTTTTCTTGCCTTAAAAACAAAACAAAACAACCATTTGTCACCCAGAAACACATTTTTCAGTTAATTTAGGTCAGCTTTATACTTACTGAAATTAACCTTGGATTCTAAAGCTTCCTTTTGGAAATCTATTTGAGATCCTACAACACTAAACTTGGCTTCCATTCTCAAAGAATATGTTCCCCCTTTTGTCATAAAGCCCTTTATTGAAAAGATAATTGAAATCCGCAATCAAAATTATGGGAAACCTGCAAATAACCTCAGATTGGTTCTTCTATCATTCAATAACTCCAAGAGCATTTCCTTAGTCAGCTCGGTATTTGTCTGATTACTATTCCACCCACAGTGGTTTTACAAGCTTGTCAATGACCAGTCCATGTGAGAAAGCGGTGGTGATTATGCAAAGGTCAGTGTGGTCAGTAAGCAGTGGATTCTGCCAGTCTGCAGGATCAGTCACAGGGAGAAGGGAAATCGGTTTTGCTTGGCATGGCTTGTTCATGCCCAAGCCACCTACAGCTTTGTTACACCCTGAGTGCTTGCAAATTGATTGCAGGATAAATTGCCCCCGACTCATTTCAAGAATGGCCCTTAACCTTACACGTAATTAATTCCCAAGTATTTACTACACATTCCTTCCATACAGACATCTGCAGTGACTGTCCTTCCCCTAGCTGTCTGGATCTGTGCCCGTCTGCCATAAATCTGAAAACTCACTTAAATGAATACAAGGTAATTTGATGTTGCATTTGATTTGGTTTTAAAGGCTACACAGTTGTTGACTTCAAAGTCAAAGGCATAAATCTTCACTGCTGAGGTAGGAGAACGCACTTCTTCTCAATTAGTTTGATTATGGCCACACAGTGAAGTTCAGACATGGGAAAATAGGTACAACTAGACAAATGGGTTATTCGCCATGGTCTTCGTTTTGAACAGAGCCATTTTATTGTAAGTGTCTCTATTGCAGGCAGGTATGCAAGTGTGTAGGAACCTACAGCAGGCAGAGGAGGTAGGTCACCTTGAATCTGTTAGTATACAGGCACCTGTGAGCCAACCAAGAGTGTGCTGGGAACCAAACACACCTCTTAAGCATGGAGCCATCTCTGCAGTTCCATTGAAAGTCTTCTTGTTAAAATCACAAGGAATAAATGAGATGAATAAGTAGCTCCATTCTGCCTTTGCTATACCCCTTCTAGGAGGTTTGTGTATACCGGTAGATCAGCCGGGGCTTCACCTACAGACAAAGCAAAACGGTCCTTCCTATGCAAAGCCCTCGACCATGGATACTAAACTTGCATTTCCTTGGCTTTAAGCATTTGAACTAGACCTGTCACTTTTCCTCTGTTGTCTTTTTTTTCTTGGTTTGCATTTCCTGAGTGGTAGAACAGTAACAACTCATCATCCAGTTTAGCACTTGCACAGGAAATATAATCTCTTATTGTCTGAATTTTAAAAGGAATCACACTACAAATCAACATCCTTAAACAAAAAAAAAAAAAAAAAAAAAAAAAAAAAAAACATGTTCAAAGAAAAAGTATCGAATACCCGAGAGCCAGGACGGAAGCATCACAGGTCATTTAGGTTATTTATGCTTGAATATCTACCATCTCATTTTTTATTTGTGTGGAAATCTGGATAACCTGCAACTCATATATGGAGATGCTGCATTTACTTGGGAAAGTGACAGAGAGATGGCATAGGAAAATATAAGGCATTTTGTGTGTCAATGGGAGTGTGAGTCATAAAAAAAAAAAAAAAAAAAAACCTCTCAAACATTTGAAGCTATTCTTATACTAAATTTCCTCTGCTTCTAGAACACAAAGAGACATGTCCAGTGGCTGTCTGCCAAGATAAAACAAAAGTTGAGTTTGGTTGAACATGACTGAAATATTAGTTGTTCCTGGGCAGGTGGACGGTGCTATTCGTGGAGAAGATGGGAGGAAGGACTGGAAGAGGTCAGCAGAGGGCCGTGCTGAGCTATCCTCACGGAAACACTAAAGGAAAAGCAAAGCAGACGTGAAAAAGTCCTGGGATTCTTAGGTTCTTAGAGACTTAATCAGAACTGCAGCTCCCTTGAGTCTCAGGTATGAACAGGACTTTGCAGGAGAGAGAGACGGAGGTTGGAAGGTTCTGGACATAAGATGGAGATAACTGCATAAAGAATATGGTGAAGAATAGTTTTCAGTCCATAACAACAAAAAGAATGAAGGTTATATGGCAAGTAGGCTGTGCACAGGACCAGGAGAATGAGCTTGTGTACAGCCAGGGCGTAACAGAGCTACGGATAGGTATAAAACATGGAGTGTTGTTGGATGGATATGCAAACATTGTAGACTCATCCAGAAACGTGAGAGAATTGTTGGGGATCAGAGTAGCAGCTTCCCTTTGGAGAGTATCTATGGATGCATTGTCTGTCAGTGCGACTAGACACTTATTTTCATCACGATGATGGTGATAGCCAAACACACCTTCATTGGCCATCAAAGCCCTTAGAAGTCTAAAGTTTGAAAAAAGCCTTATATGCAAAGTGAATTTAAAATAAATCTTAATTAAATAAAAACCAAACCAAATCATATCTCGTAATCATGTCTTCTTTATGAACAGCATTAAACACATAGGTACGTGTGTATACCAATTCTGAAAGTGCATCCACCTGGCTCAGGGCTTCTCACTCACATGAGAATCCAGCACATTTGGGAATGAGGAAGAGAAATGGAGAAGTCTTGGCATAGTAGTCAGAAAACTGAGGGACCTTTAAAAAAACAAAAATAACGAGCCGGGCAATGGTGGCACATGCCTTTAATCCCAGCACTTGGGAGGCAAAGGCAGGCAGATCTCTGAGTTAGAGACCAGCCTGGTCTACAGAGTGAGTTCTAGGACAGCCAGGGCTACACAGAGAAACCCTGTCTCGAAAAACAAAAAAGAAAAAAACAAAAAACAAAAATAAAAACAATAAAACCAAAATAAAAACAAAACAAAACAAAAACCCCACTACACTCAATACTCTACTTATTTTGAAATACATTTTCAGTTTTACTTTGACCAGAGTCACTGTCCTATCCATAAATAGATACTCATGTTAATACTTGCAAAACACTTCTTCAACTCTAGAGCTAATACACTGCCTGGAGATGCCAGTATCTTTCCCCTGAGTGATTACAAAGGCCTGCTAACTGATCTCACTTCCATTTTCCCCACATAGAATTTTGCTGATGACTGGTGCCATTAATCTTACACCCTTTATGTAACCCGAAGTTCAACATGGCAGTCATTTTTAAATTTTGTACTGATATATCTTAAGCCCAAAGAAAAACGTCTTAGGGACTTATATCTATAAAGGGACTCAGTCAGTAATTGTCAAAGAAACATACATTCTCAAGAATTTCTTTCCAAGTGCTCTGTTTAGTAATCTGCATTTCCTAGTAAACACATGTATGTGAAATCCAGGCTGAGTGTCTGGCACTTAAGTTCACCAATGAGAGTGACAATATTCACAGGAAATTCTGCTAGCCAAGTTATTTCAGGGAGTTGTTTGTGGTAACAGACCCTTGTTGGCTTGACACCACCCCTTGTAGTTGTTCCCGCATGGCTTAAAGATTAGGGTGAATTTGTTGTACTAATTAGCCACTGGTTGACTTTGGAAAGTGAAGCCTAAGCAGCATATTTAATTTTACAGCTACGGTGGTGTCTGATTAACTCAATTGCTCTACAGCAAGCCAGTTATTGATTTTAAAATACACTCATAGTTCCTTAGACTTTTGATTTCATGGAAATAACAATGTCCCAGAAATTATGTTTAAGACAGACACCACTTCCTGAAGAGAGCACACAGCACTGACTAAGAGGGGAATTGCAGAATTTCTGGGGGAGCTCAACCATAGTGGACCCCTGTTCTTTGCTCACCATTATTTTCCATGCACCAGTGACACAGAACATGACATTGAGAGTTTCTTGACAAACACTCTCAGTTCTTCCCATGGGAGAGGACAAAGAAGGAGTAGAAAAGCTATTTATATGAGTCTAGTAATTCTAAAAAGGGTGGCCTCTAAATCTGTCACAGCAGCATAACCTGGGACATGGGCAAATCCACACTACTGCCTTTGTTCCAGGTCTACTGGCTCCGTAGGTCCGATGCATGGCCCATCATAGTTTTCTAGCACGCTTTAGGTAGGGCTGCAGTGCACAGAGAACAATCGTTATTAAGGGGGCAATTTCACTTGGCCAGACTAGAGGTAGGAGTACTTTCGGCAGCTACCTTCCCATCTTTTAAATTACTTCAATGTAACTATGTCTTGGGGATTTCTGCTTACCTTCCAAATGTTGTCTTCAGATCTTTAAATCTTCAAACCCCCCAAAGAGAGCTTTCCTTAAATCTCACCTTCTCTATAATCCCGTCATTTTTATTCATTAGTAGGAAACACCTGTAACAGCAGGAGCTACTTACAATCTAATTGTTTCTGGTTCTTCTAAATTGCTTGTCATTATAAAAGAAATGACAGAAGTGAAATGGGAGAAGAGTGATGTGGCAAGAAGATGCAAGCCCATTTCCAATGTTTAATTGCTAGACAATGCTAAGAACAGATTAAAAAGATAAATCAAAAGTTTGCTGAAAAAAAAGTGAGGCCCCCAGTCAGTTTTATGGTTTCATTTGAGCTGCATAGATATTATTATACACTCATTTACAAAACAATGAGCTCTTACTGTTTATGAAAGTTTAATCTCTTGGTTTATTGCCTTAATATATTTCACATTGGTAAGGTTTACTTTTAAATGAAATTTCTGACTGTCTTATGTGGATGTTATTTTATACTGAGAGTACAGACAGAATGAGTGTAACATCATAATTGTATTCATCTATGAAGCAATTAGAGTCGGGGTAATTGCTTCTGGTTTTTAGATATCTGCATACAAAGTAATAGAATTAATATTTTATCAGTTGGCAGTATCCCCTGTTAGCCAAGGATCCTAACACTATATATCTTCTCTGTGTGTCCACAGGAATTTAAACAGAGCCCATATTAATATTTACCTAAACTAAAAACCATGCCAAGTGAAAAGCTCCATGAATCAAGTCAGTGCCACTGTTTAACACATGTAATCCATGGATTCACATGGGGACAGAAACCCCTAGCAAGACAGAAAATGCAGGTACTGATGACAACCAAGGGAAACCTCAGAACCCATCTTCAGTCCCAAGTATCTTCCATCTGATTCTACAGGTGTCAGAGTGTGTAGGAATTCTGTGCTGTTCTAAGAATCTGACTATGATTTAAAAATATATGGCTGCTCCAATATCTGAACTCTTATAAAAACACATTTATAAGCTCTTTCGAAGAAAAGTGATATGGCTGAAGACCTGGAATAGGATGACCAACAAGAATAGCTGGTGAATGACTGACAAGATTCAAATCCCTCTGCCAGAATCCACAGGACTAAGAAGGGCTAAATGAGGACTTAGAGCCTCATTTATCTTCTAAGAAGCTTAGGCTATGAGAAGAAAAAGGAGGCCATAAATTAAATGGCACTTTGCTTGAATAAAAGAGGAACAATGAGAGAATTAAGTTGAAACTAGCCACTCAACCACTGAAATGAATTTAATTGGTAGATAAGATGTATTTCAACACAAAACTAATATCCAAGATAGGAAACATAACAATCATGTTTCTTCTCTTCAATTGATGTAAACAGGCATACTAAATAAAGAAGCATAACAGAGAATTACCAATCACAAAAGAAGATTCTATCTATTGTATCTAAAATGCACAAGAAATACCTTACAGCAGACTACATAGTTCACCTTATACCCTAATATTGTAATGTAGCATATGGTAGCCTAAAAAGTAAAACAAATGAGCTACATTGTAAGAAATGGAACACTTTGCAATTTTTTTCTGATCCTCCATATTGTTTTTAATTATTTCTTTAAAATTTCAATTTTTTGCCACCAATTCTTTATCATTTACCTATCTATCTATCTATCTATCTATCTATCTATCTATCTATCTATTCATCTATCTATTTACTATTTATTATTTATTTGTGTGTGTACATGTGAGTGCATTCCACATGTCCCATGGTTTGTGTATGAAGGTTAAAAACAACTTTTAAAAGTTTATTTTTCTTTCCTATGTGGTTCTCAGGGACTAAACTCAGATCTTAAGGTTTAATGGCAAGTGTCCTTACAAACCAAGCTATCTTTAGGGTCTTCCATTCTTTTGGAAATGGGATACAGAGGTAGCATTTCACTGAAGGATGTCTCAGTGATAGAACATGTCTATAGATTGAAAAAGAAAAGCGCTCAGAATACGGAGGAGCATATGTTACGAACCACTCCTGTGCTAAGCATTATTTTTTGATAAATTTAAGTACAGATCATTTTCTTTACTCAGAGCATCAACAAGGAGACATTTGATAGGTGTGTCCTAACTCTTCATGTGGCTTTTATTTTGTTATTCTGAAATCCTGTTAGCTTTTAGCCAATATTTATTACTCTGATTCTCTTCTTGGTCCTATTGCCCTATTAATCTGTATGACTATAATTTTTCTTAATGATAATAGCAATAATAAATCCTGTGTATAAGAATTAAATGGAAGAAACATGATTTCATCAAATGCTTGTATTATTTTTCAAAATATCAACCCATCAGTAGCTAATGCGTGAACTGGTCCCTCTACTAGGGTTATTAAGATTGAGAGAAGAAATGGCTTTCTTTATTGATTAGATCACAGTGAGCTCAGAGATATCAATGATGGGAAACATCATTCAGCCATCAATTGGAAAAGCCCCAGAGGATTCTAGTCCAGACATTGCAAAAGCACAGTGGTAAAATGTCATCCACAATCCTTGATCATCAAACTTAGGAAGGATAAGATGATGATAGGGCCTGAATTCTTAGATCACTGTCTACAGATTTTTGGCAGACAAGCCCTATGACCAATGCATTAGAAATGCTAAATGAAGCTGATTTAGAAAGCAAATGAATTCACCTCGCTGAGGACTAATAATCAAGTGGAAAAGTTAATTGGTGGCATGTGAATTTATTTAGTTACATAATATAAAACTGAAACTCTAAAATTGAAATGCTCTGGAGGCCGCATAGGATTCATAACTGACAGGTGAAGAGCGAGAAAGTGAAGTTCAGATCTTACAATGAAGTTATCAGAGAAACACAGTCTCAAGTCATTTAAATCAGAGAGTCTCCATGATGCTAGACCGACTTAAGACTCATTCCTATTCCTTACCTTCCACATAATAATTTTTGGTCATCAACATGTGTGACAATTTTACTTGTATATGCATTTTCTAGAAAATAATTAGTCATATCATGCACATAACTTTTAGATCTATTGGCTATAACTTAGGAAAGCCTGATTTTCTTTTCTTAAGTCACTTCTAGGAGACCGAGAACCTGGTAAAACACTGCTCTTAACTTACTCCTTTTGAAAGTATTATACTCATTTTTATCAACAGCTTTATTAATTATATGGCAATATCATCACCTGTTTGAATGGTACAAGTCAATGCTCTCTATATGTTCATCTATTCCTAGATGCTTTATGATATGAAAGCAACAGCACCATCAGTATTTAAAGTGATCTCTCTAAACTAAGCAACCCATGCATGTGAATAGTCACTGGGGCTCTCCTAGTGTTATCCCCTCCCACTCTCTGCTTCAGAAAACCGTTAGTTGCTCTCCATGGACATTTATTTTTTTTTTCATACAAATGGGCACATATTATCCGTGTTTTTTTTCTTAATAATGTTTGGCTTGATTTTAGCAATCATTTATAATATCCCCATCTTAATATATATGTGTATATATTATATATAATATATCAATTATAT
>JADRCC010372088.1:20395-42436 GCA_019843855.1 Hylomyscus alleni
ACACACACACACACACACACACACACACACACACACACACACACACAATGACCTTAGAATGTTAAATAAACTTAGTAGATTATTCGTTAGGAACAATGTATTTAAAAGAAGGTTGTAACTTTGTCCTACAATCCCTGGTTAGGATTTTTCAGGAGTGACAGGATAGATGAAAAATGAATTCCTTTGTGCTTCTGGGTTGGTACAAAGACACCAGTGGTGCCATGGGAAGCGGAAGCAGAGATTCCCCTGTGCTGTTTTCAGTATCACAATCTAAACAAGTTTACAGTCAGTTTAAATGCTTCTTAAACGCAATGCTGCAAGACCAGGTTTCCCAGCACTCTGCCAACACTGTCAACATCCTCTGTCAACAGTGTTTTTCATATTTGCTTCCAACAAGACAAACAAGGGTGGCACATAGCTCAAGGCGCTCCTGAGTTTTAATTAATGTGCCATGAGGAGGAGGGACACACAGGTTTGTGCACAGCTGGGACAATTTTTTCAAGTTCAGTCTTAACACCATTTAGGAGTTTTGTTTTGTTGAATTTCTTTGGAAATAAATGTAGTCTAACTCTGGTTCTCACCTAAAAATATTGTTCCTG
The DNA here is from genome assembly GCA_019843855.1 of Hylomyscus alleni. Classification (NCBI taxonomy): domain Eukaryota; kingdom Metazoa; phylum Chordata; class Mammalia; order Rodentia; family Muridae; genus Hylomyscus; species Hylomyscus alleni. The sequence goes on from JADRCC010372088.1 coordinate 20,995, forward strand.
ACATCAGTACAATTAATTTACTACAGTTACGTCATTTTTGGAAAGTTTGAATTTTTATAAGGGAACATGTTTTTTAAATAGCCACGACTTTGACAAAAATTTTTGAAAAAATAAGAAGTTTGCTTTATCTCGTTTACTGTATGTTTCTGTAATCAAAGATCCTAGATCACCAATGCCCCAAGCATTCCTTGATATCTCTTGTGAAAGAAATATGTTTTGCATCATTGAATAGGAGAATGAATATTCCTGGTGTCTATGTCCCAGGCACTGAGATTGAGCACACTTGGTGAGTGTGGATATACACTTGTAGTCGACTAACAGATGGCAGTCTTGAGAACAGACCCTTTTAACTGCAGTGAAAATGGGGGATCAGGAGCCCCAAGTGTTGCTGCTTGCACTTCTCAGAACTGAACTGTTTCTGAAAGTTTTCTTCCATGAAGGACTGGGTCGATGAGCATGTGGAGTCAATTCTCTCACTTGCTGTTTTCTGTGCCTAAAATATTTCTTTAACTCACAGCCCATTGAGAAATAGTCCCTCTCTTAAAGACCACGCCCATCTGCCCTACCCCTGACTGTTAGGTTTTCATCTTTCTATTTTAAATGGTTCCAACTTAGCTTAACATTTTGCTTTATTATAAAAGTCTTTTCTATGAAAGAGACATAGCGGGTCTGAAGACCATTATCTCATGTATCCTATTATCTTCTTCTTGCTGGACAATACTTAGGCTACAACAGAGACAGATGCTAAATCTTATTTTTAAGATAATTAGAGTTATGGGTCATCTGATGAAGGAAAAAGGAGGGGGTGGTCGTGTTCCTATCTCTAATGAGACAGTGCTAGTTTGAGGGCCTTTTCTCCTACCCTCCATCATTGAGCTTGAGCTTGATATGAGGAAGGTTACGGGGTTAGGAGGAGGCTTAATCAGAATTTGATAGTGGCAATCAGATTTTGGATAGGGTTTTAAAAAATGGTCCTTCTTCAAGTAACTCAAACTGCCATTTATATGTAAAATAATCTCTATTCACTCTCCACCACAGCTTTCACGGTCATTTCTCCCTTCGAGAACACCATCAATGGTCTGTAACACATCTTCTCCATCTTTCTCTCGATTAAAGATACAACATACCCTGAGGGCCATTTTGGTTTCACTGAAGAAAGGTCGACTATGACTATGCTTTAAGTTGCTCAACCCATGGAAGATGGTAATGGCTTTCATAATCACAGTCAGAGTCAAATTATCTGTGTAAGAGATCAACCAAATCGTAGTTGTTTCAGCAATGGAATAGTGTAGATTTTTCTTCATCAACATTTATATTTTGGGGTGGATTGCTTTTTATGGATTGTTTTCACTATCCCAGGCTACCACTGCGTTTATGATCCTTCTCCTTTGCCTTCCAAGTGCTGGGATTCAAGGTAGATGTAGTAGATTATATGAAACACTCACTAAAAATAAAACATGAATGTTCTAAATATGTTTTGGACATGACAGTTTTCTTAAAACATGTATTATAAGAAACATTCAAATATACATGCTTTTGGTACTTTAATTCACTAGTAGCCAGTTAATATCTGTTAATTGAAACCTTGTTTACAAATAACACCTCTTACTCTTATTTCTGTTGCCCGGATCTCATGGGTTCCTGATAGGCTCTCTGTTCCCTAGAAACTGAAATCAGATTACCTCCACTTTTACATGTAAATGGACTTGTAACCCTAGTGTAAAATATGTATGAGGCATCTAGAGTGTCTGCATTTACACATGTCAATCTAGCAGTTTCATGCTTATTTTCTAATAATTGAATATAGATTTGACATTGGAAGTAATCCTCCAGTCCCAGATTATGAACTGAATGATGCTCAAGATTATTCAGGAAGAACTGAGACAGCCCAAGGTTTACACTCCTAACTAGTCATAAGCCCAGAGTGTTAGACACACACTCCGTGATACAGTAAACACGTCCAGACAAATTTACTAACTGAAGCTTTAGTTTCAATAAAGATTGATATCTAAGCTGGCCTCATACATGGTTATAGTAGTTTTACTATGTATGAAAAGCCCTAGAATGCATTTTCAAGGAATTTAACTTTATCTTTTTTTCATTCCTTTGGTAGAACAGGCAAAACTAACAAACAAAAGTAAAAACAGATTATAAACAGAAAGCATTCATTCACCGTAGCTAAAATTACCAGCCAAACTCTCCTGTATTCTTTGGCTTTCCTTCTGGGTTGACTATGCTTAACAAATAGAGGTGGAGCCAAGAGAAAGGCCAAGGAAATACAACTTCATCTGAGACATGCTTGTCGGTGGAGTCCTGGGACAATCTCCACCTTTAGTACGTACACTGTTGGACTACTGCTTTCTCGAAAGTTTCCGAATCTTTTTTTGCTCCTCAGTAAATAGTATACTATGTGCTTCGGTTAAACAGATGTTTAAAACTGTAATTCCAGGTGGTATTGGCCATGCCTTGAATCCAGGTGGCAGGGAAAACGTCTTTCAGCACTGTGAAGGTCACAGTCGAAGACCACAGAGAACACAAGGATGCAGTACATCCTCCCTGCAGGTTGCCAGTCTCAGACAGTGTGGGATATTTCTCTGTTCAGCTCTGATCCATTTCAAAATGTAATTTACTGTTTTATTTTTTTTCTCAGTTTTCTACTTGATTTTTTTTTTTTTACCAACTATTTGATTCTAATAAAAGAAGAGTAAAAGCAGAACGATTATTTCCCTACCGTGTTATTGGTAACACCTGTGCGTTTTCACATGTCCCCCAAAGGTTTAATCCCTACACCTTAATGTTATTGTTGAATTCCAGGCTCAGCTTCTTTCTTGTTCAGCTATTCTCTGTGCTGAAGGTACTATCCCCCAAAATGAAGCAGAATAAGGTTTGCTTGCTTCCTGAGTGGTTAACATGATCAGCTTTCGCTATCTCGCTACCACGTCTCCCACTTCACCCCACTCTTCTATAATCCAGTCTCTCTACAGTGATGCAGCACTCACTGTTTTGAGAAAACATTCAGATGCGTATGTTTTCTATATTCTCCTGTCCGGTATTTGCTGGTCTTAGTTAAACAAAGCCCGTCTAGCACGGTCCACAAATGACCTTGATGATTTGATCCTTGCCTGCTTGCTTACCATGCCTTCACTCTCCCTGTCCTGGGCAATGACAAACATTCAAGTAAGTGTGCATTGGTGTAGTCACTGCAGAGCAGAGTCAGGGCACTGGGGAGGTAGTTCGTGCATTCGCAGAGGAGATTTATAAGGAATAAGTCAAGAGTTAAAAGACAGACAAAATGTGTGTATGGCTCTGTTTGCATGTTTGAAATGGAGAGACACAGAGAGAGAGAGACACACACACAAAGACCTAGAGAGAAACAGAGACACAGAGAGACACACAGAAAGTAGTCTGTGGAGTCATGTGGCAAAACAGACTGTGGCAAAAATAAAATAAAAAGAGCCCCTGGTGATGAAATGCACTTCATGGTTACTAATTAGAACTAGTAATCTCACACTGTGACCTTCATCTTTCTGACAGATCTATATGATCCATTCATTTATGTAATTGACTTATCACTCCCTAGGTAGTGAGAGACTTTCAGGACACATCATTTAATGTTAACTCAATATCATAAACACATAAAATATTCAAGTAATAATCTGATAACTATAGACATTATTCATAATTATATTATAACATATAATGTTATATATAACTTATATATAGTGTATTATATAATATTGATACATTTATATTATATATAATATATATATATGTATATATACATATATATATATATATATATATATATATATATATATATTGGCATATCCTGGGTGAGAGAAGAAATTTCATAGAGTCTAGGAACTGTGTCCTGCAGGTATATATAATATATATATATATATATATATATATATATATATATATTGGCATATCCTGGGTGAGAGAAGAAATTTTATAGAGTCTAGGAACTGTGTCCTGCAGGTGTTTGGTCTGCTAGTAAACAGAGTACAATTGGAACACTGTTTGTACCCATTGCTACCCACAGTGTCTATAGCTGCTTTTATGTAATATGAAAGATTGGCATATTAGAATAAATGCTCTTTCCTCACTGAGCAGAAAGTATTCATCCTGCGGCTCATTGCGGAAACTTGCTAATTTGTGTTATACAGAAAGGAAAATTAAAACCATATGGCATGATCCACAGGTTAGATAAGCAACACAGCCCTTTGTACTACTAGCGGAGCTCACACTCATTACTATTCCAGACGTGGTTGAACTGTTAAAGAAAACATTGTGGTTGCATGGAAGCCTCTATAAGTTACTTATCAGCGGCATATGATCAGTTGATATTTTTCAGACTTGAAAGTACCTTTCAGTACATCCTTAAAATGTACAACAATGAGAAGTGATTTGCTGAAATAAAAATGGCTCTAGACCAAACTGCTCAAGGCCATGTATGTGTGGGAATAGATGCAGTCAGCACCGGCTTGTCGTGTTGGAAGCAGTATCAATGCTCATGATGGTAAGACTAACCTGTGCCACACCTAAGCTGAATTCAGAGTCCACTGACAGTCATTAGTAGCCTCTGATATTCTCAATGTATCTAATTTTTCACTCACATATATTGCAGGTTGCTTAGCTTCAGGATGTAAGGGATTCTAAGAACTGTTTAGCGTCTGTGTAGATCTCAAGGATCATTTTATCCCAAACAAAAGTTCCCAGTCTTCAAGTGTTTCTTTGCTGTTTAATGGTACACAAAATGATCTCCGTGTCAACATTAAGTCTAAAGAGTTCATGCCTCTCAGTGCACATTGTTATGTGTGTGCTCAATTTAGTCTGTCACTTCATTAGTGGAAGCAGGAAGAGAATACAATAAGGTAATTACAACCACTTCACGAAATGCTCATGCGAACAGTCATTTTCTCCTGATTTAATATAACAATTTAATAAGGGAGTAGCTACCATAATGAGTAATAAGGTGATTATGAAAAAGTCCAAAAGTTCTGAGGAAGAAACAAACAAACAAAAACACCTTTGCCTCGGCAACTCGCCTAGTTTTGTACATTTTCTTGTGCCTTAGGACTCTACTGTTAGGGAAGCTGAAACCACTTCTATTTAACTCCTTTGTTTAACTCCTCGCTTTCCCTCCTTCACTACTAGCATAGCTTCCATAGTTACAGTCCTGCACTTGACTCTCTAACTCCCTGACCAGAGATTACCCACGGTACAGCTCAAGGGTGATTGTGTGTGTTGAATATTTTCATGGCTGTGGTACCAGTGTGTTCAGAGCTCATTTCTTTTTCCTACTCATTATTTAAGAAACAGTTTCCTTCACTGAGCTTACAGATCACATTAACAAGGTCTACAAACAATGTTCAAAATAAGAAAGCAAGCCCAGAGAGTGTAGAGAAGACTCCAGAAAAGGTTGAGCCACTTGTTCAAAAATGTCTATCATGAGACAAGAAGGAAAATGTCTCTTCAGAGCCAGAAGCAGGACAATGGAGCTCTAAAGACAGAGTGCACAGAATAGATGAGGAGAATCATTCCTTAACATTTTCAAACTTTATTTGAGCTCTCAGAGAGGGGCATTGTTGCAATTGCATTTCCATTCTGTATTGTGTACTGGGTCCTCTTACTCTAATCCAAGCACTTATCCCTCATATCTGAATAATCAAAAAAACCTTAGAGACAATTCCCCAGTCTCTAGTTTTCTGCCACTGTCAGATTTGTCAAACAGAATCATAATCTCAATTGTCAAACCATTGGCTTTGCTACAAAACACTTGCTTGCCTCTCTTCGTGTTAAAGTCCCTATGTTAATTATGGCTCCTAGTTGATGCCCACAAAGCCCTATCCTCAGGAAATTAGAATTTTTTCCTAAACTCCTTAGCTGATTCGAGGTTTTCCAGGTACACCGAGGCTTATATTTAAATCAATACACTGAGCATAAGTGTAGTGGCAATGAAGAAGCAAGGTTATTCTTAAATACACATCATTCACAAAGCATTGAACCCCTGAAAACCTGCTGCATTTAGATACCAACTCTGTCTCTATGATGGTCATTTGCACATGTAGAGGGGTCAACTAGTTGTCATCCACTCACTTCAGAACAGAAAGCTCATTGATTTGACAATAGCTTCAGTTTGCAAAGAATTTCACATACAGCTTTAACACAGCCTTGAAAATTTCTCTTTACATATATTCATTAATTGCAGGACTCCTCTATTGACAATGTACAGAAATATCAGACATTGGAAATAGGTAACAAGTTTTAGCAACAGCATCCAAAAATAGATAAAATGAACTCAAAATAAACTGTGGTCTTGGAAATATACTTCTGCATCTGGAAAAGAAGCCAGACAGCATCCATTTTAGTAGTCTGTTAGTCTGTGCAGAGTCACGGCTGGAAAACTTCATGGTTTCAGAAAAGGAGTTGAAAAATGCCTACTCGCCTCAGCTGTGTCATAGAGATGGAAGTTTCCATGCATTTCTGTTTGCTCAGTAGCTCCTTTAGTAGAGAGCAGTTTGGATGGAAAGAAAAGAACAACGGGCAATAAATTATCAGAGTGGCTCTGGCCTTGTCAAGTAGAAGCAAGTACTTAGCTCAACTTGTTTTGTGAGCAGGACCTCCAGGAAAGGACTACTAATAATATTCCTCAAACTCAGAACAACTAGGATTACCAGAGCTTGAATAAAACCCATTATAGATGTCACTCAGTCCTCGCCACGAACTCCTCCAACTGCCTCTCTCTGTTTGAGCCTGTTAATGAAACAAGATTCACTTCGCCAGCACTGCATTAAGTGTTCAACATTTCTAGGGACATTTATAGTGAGGACCAGACAGGAAGTATCTTCTTACAGGCTATAATGGACAGTTGAAGACTGAAATGTCTAAAGCTAATTTTCACACTGAGTTGCAATTTTTATCTTACACTCTTTTTGTATATTCCAAATGCTGGAGGAACAAGAAGGCAAAAACTGTGACCTATGGCTAGTAAATGGAAATCATACTACAGAGTTGTTCAGTTTTAAAGAGAAGCACAATAACTTTAAGAAGAAAATATAGAGTTAATATAAATACAAATACTAAACTATGCCCTACAGTTTGAGAGAGTAGGACCTAGAGCAGGCTGAAATGCATAATGTGAGATGTGGTAGAAGAAAGCAGCATTAGCAGTACATGTGCAGAAGCTGCAATGTTGGAGAATAACAGTGGTAAGTATAAATTTGTGGGCACTTACTGTATGGCTCTATACCCATATTTCAAAAAAAACAAATTTTCTGAAAACAAATACTTTGATTAAAATTATTCAAAGATGATCTAAAGACATAACCTATACAAGAAGACATACAAGTGGCCAACAAGTCTTTGAGAAATTGCTCTACATCGCTGACAAAGAGAAATACTAAGGAAAGCCACTGTTCATCTTTTAAAGTGACTATTAGTAACCTTATCATCACCATGACAAAATGAACAACCTTAAACGAGAAAATGCTTATTTTGGCTCACATTGCTTAGGCATGTGACATCATGGACTAGCACAGCAGCAGCCATTTCTGTTGGAGATGGCAACCAACTTCATGGGATGAGGACAATGAACAGGGTGAGAGACCAGTAGAGACTAATATCCTCAAGTACAGATTCCACAAGCACACATATCAACCATGTTCTACCTCTGGATTCCAACACCCTAATAACTATGTAGTCAGTACTGGGTTAATCCACGAATGAACTCAAGGCACTGATTATCCAGTCAGTTGGCCAGTCTCTATTTGAACATTGCTACACCAAGTATCAAGACGTTAATATCTAAACTTTTGGAAAATAATTCCAAATCTAATCATGATAATGGATAATGTACAAACATTAAAAGATAACAAAGTTTAGGACATGGATAAAAGAAACCATCCTAAATTTTGTAGCATAGTAAATTGGTACAGTGATGTTATAAAGAATAAATGTTTCTCAAAAAGTAAAAGTATAATTAACATGTGATAACCTAGTAAATCTCTTTTGCATTGACATTCAAAGGGAAGGAAATCTGTATGCCAAGGAGACATCAATATTTCCATGGCCATTGCACTGCTGTCAACATAAGTATCAATGGAAGGCAATGCGAAGAGCGCATATTGCAGCACAGGAAGGTGAATACCCATTCAACCTTAACAATCAAGTAAATCATAATAATCCGATGACGTGGAAATATCAAATCAAGACAAGTCAAACAAACTCATGCAAACAGAACACAGACAGACAGAATAGATGTAAGGTGCAATAGGGTGAGAATAGTTTTAAATAGCTTATTATATATTATGTAAAGCACTAGAAGACAATGGCGAAGTTTCTCAGTTTAAAACAGACTACTTCAGGAGCAAAAAATACAAAGTAATAGGATGTGATCACTAAACAGTGCACATAAAATTGTTGTACTGTACTTTATAAATATACATAATTCTCATGCCAATTAAAATTACTTTAAAAAGGTTGGACTCATAGAAATAGAGAGTAGCTTGGTAGTAACCAGAGATTGTGGAAATATTGGTCAAAGAACTCACATTTGCAGATTGGTAGAAGAACTATACCTAAGAGATATTACGTATACATTGTGCCTTTAATTAAAATTCACATATTGTATAAGTAACACTTGTTAGGGATAGATTTTAATCTGTCAAGATAATAAGTGTACAAAAGTAGTCATAGCATTCTTTGTTAGGCTATGGTGTATACATATCTCAGATGTAATTTTAAATATATTTTTAATAAATTAAATAAAATTAGATCCTTTTAAAAAAGGTTATAATACTCAAAGGAAAAAGTCACACTGAGCATACATTTAACAGGGGACCCTACAGACTCTTTGATGTGTCACCCATACATCACTCAACTTTTTCCTCCTTTTTATACAGCTGATGCTGAAACCCGGGAAGATCATAGTACTTGATTATAAGCATTTATCCTATAATGTCAACTAATTGACCAATGTTCTCAGGCTTTCTTACCAGCTTTTACCACAGCAAGACTTGCAAATGAAGTAACACAGGCTTTTAATACTCAAATTCTAAAGATAGAATCATTGGATCTCAGAAGGGCACAAAACCTAAATCTTGGCTCTGTTTGTTTCCTTCCATGAACTTGGAAGGGTTAATTGCTTTAAAACTCTGCATTTCATCTATACAGTAAGAATAATTTACATAGTGTACACACACACACACACGCATAGACACATACACACACACACACACACACACACACACTTGTGAAAGTCTCCTTCTATTTAAGAACAAAGTGTGATCATTCATTTCCTTTAATCTTTAACAACCTTGGAAACTGGGATTTCCACACTCATTCTGAACATCATTATTTCAAACAATATAGGTCATCAAATAGTAAAATTTAGTCTATTAGTGATGTCAAGGTCAAACAAATAAAAATGTGTTATTTTCAATGAGACCATTAATGTCATGGTGATATGCTTCAGTCATGAAGCAAAATGACAGAAAATAGGTTGATGATAAAATATAGTATAAACTAAAGATAAAAATACAGGTTATTAAATGACCCTAAGATTCATTTCAAATATCCACAATGCTACAACTTTAATAGAAGTGATCTGAAGTAATGGTGTAAGTGACATCCTAAAGTTTTATTATGTGTGTGTTTGTTAAATCACAAAGCCATTAAGGCTAATTTAATGAAATTTCATATAGCTATCGTGCCAGCTGTTTAATAATGAAGAATGCTGTGGAGAACTTTAGAGAGAACTGCAGGGGTTGTTTTATTTGCTGCTTTTTTAACAATACAACCAAGCCAGGGGTCATTTGACAACGTTGTGGTTTGGAAGAATAAATCCACACCGATGGCTGAGCTAATTGTTTATAATAGCTGATGGAGTCGGATAACACATTCTACAGTTGACTCTGTGGAGCCTAGAGCTATGGTCCCTGGAGAATGAATGTTGCTTTTGCTGCTCTGCTTGCTTAGTTATCTGCTTATTCTCATTTTAAAATAAAATTCTCAATTATACCTCAGTTTCACAGAGATACTGCTGAAGAAAGAGACACTGCTGGGGCATTTCGTAGTTTCTCTCATCTTGAAACCACACTTGTGTACATTCCTTCATCCTTCTCAGATCATGTTATGTCAATCGTTTGATCTTGCCTTATTTTCTTCTAAGTTTTCATGTTGGCAGTATTCTAGATGTGTATTGGGTCTACAAGTCTATTTGTACTAATTTCTTAGATTCATAAGGAAAAGCAAGTGTTCCCAGTCATTCATGATGAACTCAAGACTATTGTCTCTAAGTTGCAGATGTTCATATTGGGGAGCTCTGAAGGGAAGCCATGCTGTTTTGTCTACAGAGTGGAAGCTGGCACTATTCACTAGAAGAAACATTTTCTCCGTACTAAATACTAAGAAATGTAAGCCACACTGAGCCACAGGGAAAATTGGGGAATCCTAAACTTGGACTCATGACACTATCTTCCTTGTTTGTAAAATAGACAAAGAGTGGTTTCCACAGACAAAGGACTAAGTGGCCACTGGAGTGCAGCAGACTAGACTGCATTCACATAACTCAATTTGGTGTTGGGTGCTGGGAAAATGTTCTCTTTGAAACAATACAGACCCTGACTCAGTTACTTTGTGTTGAGTACAAGTGAAACATGCTACGTTCCATCCTTCTGTATAGTCATGTCTTTGTCTACTCAGAGAAAGGCTGTATTCTACTGGCACTTGGCTATATTGTGGCCTGTTATAATTTTTCACTAACAAATACTGAATATAAGCCAGTGACTCTAGCCCAATGTTGTTTCACCATACTAGCCATACCATTGTGCAGAGATTGTTAAGACGCCACATTTATTTCTTTTTCTCAAAAACATACAAAACTGGGCATTAATAGTGGCACAATTCAGTGAGGTAGAGGAAAAATATGGGAGTACTATGTTTGGAAAGTAAATATCAAATTTATATACAAATAACAAAGTCAAGAAAGGCTAGTTCTAAGACATCTAAAATATTCAAGATGAATACTGTCTAATATTTAAGTAAAAGCTAAGTAATTAAAAATAGAAATGTTTAGTTCAATTATTAAAGAAAAACAAGTATGACTTCTTTTCTGTATATGGCTATAGTTCTCTGAGACATTAGATGAAGGTAGACATAACCAAAATACCAAGACTATCAAGTCAAATGTGTTTGCTCAACTTAGAGACTCTGATCACCATTCCTAAATTTGTCTCTGTAGCATAGTTTTGCCACTGTAGATTCAACCATCCATTAACAAATTTTCTTAGAATGGTGTGCATCTAGTATTCTAACTTCATTCCTTTGGGTATGATAAAATACCCTATCCAAGAGCCTCTTGAATTTCAATTCAAGGTTGTCAAGTTACCATTTCAGACAGTTTATCTCAGCAACACAGTTGCAGTGGGAAGAACTACAGCAGCTGCTTGTATTATTTCCAGAGTAAAAGGTAAAAAAGAATGGATATAGTGTTGCCACTTTCTGGCTTACTTATGCTCAGCTTTTCTTCATTCTTATACAGTTATGAGCCTGTGACCTAGAGGATGGTGGCACCCATAGTGGGCTGTGTCTTCCTCCATCAATTAATAGTTAAGAAATATCCCTCACACAATGTTCACAGGTCAGTCTGATTTAGATAATAACATAGTCTCACAGCTTGCCATTCTAGTTTATGTAAAATTGGCAGTTAAAACTAGTAAGCCTGTGTAGGGCTGAAAAACAAAGAACACTGAAGTTGTTTAGACAAAGCGAGAATAATTTGTCCTGAGATAGAAGGTTAAAGGAAAGATAGATGCAAAAATAGTAGAACTGGTTACCTGTAAAACTCCCCATGGGGAAGGGCATATGTGAGCAAGCACACTGCTCATTCTAATGACCTCCACACCACTGCTTAAAGGAACTATTCATACTTCCTTTCTTGGTCCTCTGCTCAACCTGCAACTTTACAGATACTATTTGCTGAATGACTTCAGGCATTAATTTGCAGGTATCCCAGTTAGTCTGTTACATAAGGCAAACTGCTTCAGAACCCATCCTATGGTTAATCTTCATTGAGTTCTCAAAGTAACAACATATTACATTCGCACTTTCATGTGTATCTTAACAGAGATGTTTAGGTCAGTGGGGAAGGGTCTGTCAAAGGAGAGCAACATCAAATTGAGGAAAAATATTGACATTCATGAAACAGAACAAAGTTCTTCATGGCCCTCTGTCTTTAACATCCTTCTAGCAGCAGTAGGAAGTACAGAGGTTAACAGATGCAGCGGGGAAAGCAGGTTGTAGTCACATTGACAGCTAGGAAATGAAATGACACTGAGTATTCAATGACTGCCCTCAATTAGCCTATGCAAAGCAAGAATTAATTACCAGCATTGAAGAAGGCTCACCTCTGACTCCTCTTTCAAGATCTCACTTACATGGAGTGCTCCTCGGGCGTTGTAAATGAAGGTGCAGTGGACTCAATATCTTGCATTTCCCTTAATACATTTTAGGAGGAGGTGTGTGTGAAAATATAATAAAGGGACTCTAGGTTGGCTAACAGATAGATGTCAGTAACAGAGGTGCGTGCAAATTCAGGGACATACAGGGACATGCAGAATGTCAGGATTGATACAAATACAGGAAAGACTGGAACTGCTGCTCACAAGGAAAGGAAATTAGGAGGAGTGGCTGCACAGGTTAGCTTTGAAATTCTCAGGGCAGCAATTAAATGTCTTAAAGTAAACCTATAAAATCTTTTTATTACTATACCAGGATATAAATTATAATAAAAATAATGTCTGTGTAGGTAGAGATTGTATTTTTTGGCATATTCTCTTAACAAAAGCTGTATATCTTTTCCTCAAGCCAGTAGTAAAATTAAATCAAATGAATCTCTAAAGCCATTCACTTAATGAAATAATTTGGATACTTGAACAATAAAACTATCAATGACAAAAATGTAGCAGTAGCATCAGAACACACAGGGCATGAAATTTACTCTGCTGGGAAGACCTCCTTGGGCAAAGGGAAGCGTCGGCTAACACTGCTATAACACATATGGTGGGAGCTGGGGAACAAAAGGAAGCAGAGGAGGTAAGGGAAATGATACAGAAAGCGGAGAAAGTAGGAAATTCAGCAGACAGGACTGAAAGATGTCAGTCTATTCTTAAGCACCAACTCTAAGCTCCTATAACAAAATGTTATTTCATTGTGACACAGTCATTTCCCAGTTACAAGCTAAAATCAGAAAATTCAGCGAATTGAGCTGGAACCTGAAGACTCAGGCAGTGAGGTGATGAGAACTGAAGTCAACCAATGTGGGCTTAATTCCACGCATGTGTATAAGGCACATATCTTAGGATGAGGAGGGCCCTCAGCACTTAACTCTACAGGCAAGTGTGAGTCTCCATAATATTGTCACCACTGTGCCCTGGAATATCCATCAATGTTTCAGAAAGGACTAGGTCAAATCTTACTTATTTGCACAGGCAATTGGTATGTACAGAGACCTCTCAAGAGAAGCATGGCATGAATGGATAGAAACAAAGTTAGATTTCATGTAGGGTTTTTTTTTTCTATATAAATTATCACATACAAAACCATCCCTATTGGCCTTGTAGTTACTGCCCATAGGGTCGTTTCCTTGCTTCCTTTTGTAAAGATGGATGCATAGATCATGTTGGCCTTCAAAAGAAGAACATAATGGCAAAACGACCTCAAAGTTAAGTAGAGAAATGTACAGATGGATCAAAATAGCATTAGTTCATTGCACCAATAAGATGACAGGGCTCAAAGGAAGATGCTCCGATCATTGTCTGCAGACAGTTCACTGATACTGCAGTAGAGTTTCAGGGTTAAGTCACCTATGGTACTGTCTTTGTTTCTTTTACTGTTATAGTTTCTTTTTTTGTTGCTATGGTAAAATACTCTGGAAAAAGCCAGTTAAAGGAGACGATGTTTCTTCTGAACATAGCTGGAGGTGCCGTACATCATGGCAGAGAAGTCAGTATAGCAATGGTGCTGTGCCATGTTTACATTGTCAAATACAGCAAGGATGGCTTCCTATGGTTTAGAGTGTTTCTTCCTGTAACAAAGCCAGTGATCTCTGCCTTGGGACTTGGCCATGCCAATCGTCAAGATGGTTCTTTCCTCACCAGTTATGGCAATGAGGATAACCCACCCCCAACACAGGCATTCCCAGATGTCTATCTCCTATGAGATTCTATATTTGGTGAGGTTGACTGTGATTGCTTATCATCACAGATACCTTGCCTCAGAATGACTGGGGAAGCTACTTAGTTTCTCCAAGCCTCATTTCTTTACTTGATCAAAACCCTGCTATTAATATCTTAACCATAGGGCTTTCAAGTGTCCACACTAGCCCATATACAAAGAGGGTTGAATAGCTATACACTTTCATTACCATCATTACCAAGGTTGACCCACTAACTTTGAAAAACAACTCTGAGAAATTACCCAGGCAGAATTGTGTCAAAGTCTCCCTTGGAGGGTTAACATGAGAAAATGTTTGCTTATTTCTGCCTTCAGAAAAAATGAAAAAAAAAAAAGTGAATCAAGATTTTCTAATGCAGATGAAACAAATTTTCCTCAGATGGTCTCCTGGTCCTGGTTACAGCTCTCTACACCATGCCAACCACCTTCTTGTTCTTGTGGTGTGGTGTGGTGTGTGGCGAATAATGACTCACACTGCAGAGTCATTGGGGCTTTCCTGACAACTATAAATCCCCAAGTAACTTTAAAATTCCATTGAATCTGGATTGTTTAAATGATGTTTGCCAACTTTTGCCTTGAGTGTGAAGTGTGAGCCACTTAGGTTTAGCAGAGAGAGGCCGGGCCAACAGTTTTGAACACAGCAATCTTTTTTGCTCGCTGTCCCAAAGTAAACAGAAATCCCAACTTGAACATGTCATCAACCCTGAGATTTCAAAGGTGTTAAATATTTAACTCTCACTAGCAGACTGCAAAGTATTGCTTGCTTGGCCAAATATGTGCACTTTCCATCTCTCTGATCACTTGCTAGATTATCATTCTTGGAATTTGACTTTTCAAAAATCTCCCAAAGCCCTGTAGACAGAGGCATTTTTTCCCTAGAAAATTTGGTTTAGCTTAGAGTGATGTAGAGTCTAAACTTAGGGCATTAAGTATATGCCCTAACCTGTTCAGACTTCGGCTTCCTCATCCATAAAACTCTCATATGTGGGTTGAGGGGATAGGGATGAAGTGGGTTGCCCACTGACCTCGGGAAGCACCTTGCACAGCATCACTAAGGACCGTCACACTTGCTGCCCCTATACATGCTTATCATGTGTTATTTATATTCCCTCCTGCATATACTCTACGGTTGATTCATTCCTACCTCTGAAACACATTCATCTTTTTGTGACTCAATTCAGAGCATCTCAGCTTTTGGTCTTCTAACAAGTTGTTTGTTTAAAGTTGCCACTTCTGTTTCCCTACTTTCCCCTGTCCATTTTAACTTGACGGTTACTTACAACATCTTTGTGTATTTTACCTGTCAATTTCCCCAGACAAGCCTCTTAAAAAGGACTTTGTTTATTTATTTTATCTTTCACATGTATCATGAATTTCTAAAGTTCTAATGAGGCCAGGACCCACCGGGGTCTTTAACATTTGTGGATAAAATACCTTCTGCTAAGAGAATAATGCATTCACTTCAATGGTAGCTTACTTACCACTTAGATAAATACCACAGCACTGTACTAATAGAGAGAGCTCTGGAGAAGTTAATCCGCCATGCAGGTGTTTGATAAGCCTTTTACTAATTACAACATTTGGTGTGCCTGAGATTTTGTAGGAAGTCATAGACTAAGGGGAGATTGGATGGAGGAATGTATATGTCTTAAGTAATTAATTAAGTAATTAAGTAATATCTTCTCAAATGACTCCATGACTCTTAAAATTGTTACAAGAAGTGATCTCATACTCTCATTTATTTATATCGTTTCCATTTATCCACACATACACACAAAGGCTTAATAGAAATCTTGTTCATCTTCAATGAATGTTCTAGTTCTGCTTCCCTAGTCACCAATAATGTAACTTAGAAATGGTACCTTCAAGAAAAATAAAAGTGTCAAATTGGACCAAGTTTGGATGGAAGTAGACTAAAACTGCATGTCTTGAAAAGCCTCCATGTTCTGGAGATAGTGGCTGTTCTAGTTGGCATTATTTTTGACCACATGCAGAGATACTTGCATTCATGATTCGATAGCAGCACAGGTCTGATAGAATTCAAGGTATGTTAGTGAAGACAGGTCCCCCGACTGCCTGCCTTTTAGTTAGCCTGTCACTGAGTTGCCTATAGCAAGGCAAAGAGTGGTCTGCTGTCTTTCAGAGACCACTTCAGGCTCTGCTTGAAGTAAAGCACAGAACGACATGGCCCTGCTGGCAAGCTGAATTGTTTTATTCCGAATTTTTATGACAACTCTCATGGCAGGATGGCTCGGGCAGTTTTGTGAGCCTGGTGCTGAACAGCACAGCAGGCAGGTCAGGGTTTTTTTGGCTGTGGAATCACAGAAAGTGTTCTGAAAGGGGGTTGCCAAGTCAGAGGGTATGAACTGAGCAAGCAAAAGGCCTGCATGCGAACCACAGGAGAGAAGTCCATTTCAGCTTGTGATTAGCTAAAGAATTTGGCAAAGAGATTTGAAAAGAATCCCTGTAGTCACAGGTCAGTACACGAGTCAGAAACCAGGCAAGGGAATCGGGCTGTTTTAATCGGACTTGGGAAATTCTTGGAAGTGTGTAATATAAAGTTTTTAAAAACAAACTCTAACTGAGCTAAATAACAAAGTATTTTATCATTTTAAAGTTATTCCGATTCTCTTATTGCCTAGTTACATTTCTGATAAATGTTTCACAACATTGCTGTCTTTGTAATTATAAAGAATATTCTACCCTAACCTACTATATAGTAGGAGAAATGGAATACTCACACATTAAAAAAAGAAAGCCTTATCAGGTTTTTAGTGAAGAGAAAGAACTTTGAGGAGAGATGTTGATGTTGGACAGGTTCACAGATTTTTCTGGAGTCTGTAGCAATAACAGCTTATGTCACACTAAGACACAAGATAGAGTGGAGTCCTTCGGATCTGGGTTAGATAATTATTCAGAAAGACTGTGATTAAACAGCTGCTCTTTGGCCTCCAGCAGACAAGGAGTTCTATGTAAGGAAGAGCACAAGGCTATCCTTGGGTCAAAGCATGGAGTTTCTATAATTAATCTTCCACACCACATATAATAGGAGGACATTCTCTTAGCTTGGTCTGTGATATTATGCTTGTTTCATTGGCAAGGATAGAGCTGTCCTAACTAGACACTGCTTCAGTTCCCACATTCATTTACACCCCCATCCTCCTAACTACTTCTCAGCACTGCTTCCTTACAATCTCCAAGATGACCGGTCATACATGCCATTTACCATCCTTCATTTCCACCCCAGTAAACTCAACATCCTGCACCAGCACCACTTTAACAGAAGGCAAGACAGGCCAAGCTAGCGGCACAGGGCTTTAGCTCCTGAAGACCTGCAACTCAGCCAACTGAAGAATGACTGACACAGCCCAGGAGAGAGCAGTGTGCTGTGGCCTTTTTCTCACAGATAACACTAAATGTAACAACGCTGATAGATTTGTAAAGAAGAATAGAAAATAGGAAGACACCAGCGATCTTATAATTACCTAATGTTAGTTGGTGTCACGGTTGCACTGCTGGGGACTTAACTAATGTTTGATTCTTAAACTACTCACTGAGTCAATTCTACGTAGCCATCAATGGCATGAAGGGCACTGTGGCCGCAGTGACATAATGACCTTATGGTATACAAATTACTTTCCAAACTCTTTAAAAGGAATAATGATTTTCGAGAAACGATAGCAGGCAGAGCTGTGACTTTGGCAGTTGGGATCAAGCCATATTCAAGAGTCTACATCCTTATCACACAGAACAAAGTATCAGAACTGTAGGATCTTTTGTCATCCAACCTAATCCAATTTTGTTTCTTCCCACACTGGAATTTCATATACATACACACACATACACACACAGACACTAACACACACATACACAAACTTGTACACACACTAACACACACTAACATACATTTACACACACTATAACACATACAGTAACACACACTAATACAAACACACTAACACACACACACTTGCACACACACACTTGCACACACACACATGTATGAACACACCAGGACATGACCATCCTTTGTATTTGGTTGTTCAAATATTTTAAGAGTTCCTTTTAAGCTATTCACATATTAACTCTTAAACTTGTTTATTTAATTCCCATTAAAATGGTGAATGTAAAATCAAAGAAAGATGGATTGTCACCTGGGGATCAGTGAAGTCACAAAGCTTGTAACCCTCCATACCTCCAAACCCATCAAGTTCCCTTAGGTCTTAATGATACAAAGTTAGAACATGTGCATCACTATGTTCATGAGAGGAAGGAGAAGAGGGATGGAGTCAAACTAGAAGCTCTGCCTTGGGCCTTTACTGAACCATTGAGTAGACATGAGGCACATGATGGCCTCATCTAGAGATTTGATCTCTGGCTCTTCCTGCCTTGGCAAGCCTTTCCCAGAGAAGGAAACACGGAGTCGGGACAAGGGCTGGGAGTCAGCCTTGAGGAATATGTTTACAGTCGATTTCATGACTTCTTTTGTGACTTTCTATGCTCTGTGAGATTTATTTTATATCAAAGTAACTGAACAAGGTGTTTTTACAGATGGCAAGTCTGTCTATGCATGGAGGGGGTAGCAGTAGTCCTTTAGAATATCTCATTTTGAACAGAAAACAGAGAGGGGAGCAGAGAGCTTTGTCTCTGAGGGGAAGGTATGCTGTTGGGACTCGGGAGATGATAAAATCTGGAGTGTTGTGATATCACTCACCATCTCACCCTTACTTATCAGAGGGGTACGTCCAGGGAATGTGAACCTTCCTTAAGTCAGCATCCCATATGTCTGAAGCCTCATTTGATCGATATGTGGGAACAAAGGTATTATTTACATATTTAGACAAACTAGTCTAACGTTAGTCTCACATTAATTTCAAACTTTTAATAGTTGTTAACTAAGTAACGAGGTTGACTAGTGCGAGTGATTTTCAGTAAGCAGTTGTTGGCCTTAGGAACAGATCTATTGAGAAATCATGAATTCCTACAAGAAGTCAGAATGAAGAGAGGTAGAATCCTTCTCTTACCATCTAGATAGGGAGAAAGTCCTGAGGCTCTGCAAAGGTGTGGGGCGTGATGCCCTTCAGACAGTTGCTCTGAGTCAGGGAAGGGAACTCCACTGAGCACAGTACCTTAGATGACTTATCTTGGAAGGAGAAAAACATAACCCATTAGAGCATAAGGATTTCTCATGTATAAACACAAAGTCCTAGATGAGCAGTCCAAGGAGAAATCTGCCTCAACAAAGGTTGCCATCTCAGGATAGAGAAAAGATTCCAGAGTATTTCAACAAATAATCAATATCTGATATTCTTTGGTTATTTCCAGGAGAAATTATGCCAAGTGCTTTACATATTTTATCTTATTTAAACCTAAAACTGACTTGATAAGGCTTCTGCTCTCATTCTCTACATGTTTATTCATGGACGTGGCTGAGAGTTCTGAGCCCCTGCTCATCATCAGGTGCCCCAGGCTCCCATTCCAACAATGCAAACAAAACAAACATAAGATAAACAACCCCTAGAGTAAGCAAAGATCATATAAAAGCACACACACCACACACACACACACACGGGCATTTGTACATCATATCTCTAAGAGCTGGTGTGGTTTGTTTAGGCAATTTTGAATAATTGGGACTGAAAGGCAGAAAACCTATAAGAACATTGGCTCTGGGCTTCTTTACATAAAGTGACCAACTGTCTCAATTCGCTCGTGGATAGCCGACTTTGGCAGACAAGGTAAAACTCTCCAGTCTGTAGCACAACAGAACAGTTGGCTGTTTCCCTATATTAAAGATATTGTAAATAAGAAATTGAAGCACCAGAAGGTCCGCAGAAGAATGTAAACCTTTTCTCATTGTTACAGGTTTCCCAGGTGGTATTATAATCAAAGAAGTGTGCCTTACCACCAAAAGAATTCAGGTAAAGCTGACAATCCTTCTCTGTATATTCATTTAAAAGCTACAATTGCATGTCAGCATAGACCTTAAACTTGATTCTCATCTTCTTTAGAATTTGGCACACATAACCACATATAAAATATCTACAGATTAAAAGCAAACCAAATAAAAACAATGAACAAGTACAGGAGAAAAATGCTTATTGAAAAAATATGCAAGAGGTAAGGGAGGAAACCTGAGATGAGCAAACCGATGGGGTCTGGGGAGAAGAAGCAGAAAATTATGCCAAAGGCTTGTGGGTCCAACACTGGGAGAAAGACCATCTGCTTGGTCTGTGTGGCTTTACCTCTGGACATCTCTCCCCCGCCTTGGAAGCTCCTTTCTGTCCAAAGAGACCGCCCCTTACAGCTTGTGTTTTACATCTTAGACCAATCCACCAGCTACTTAACAATACTGAAAAAATGGTGCCTAAGATTGTTTATAGACGCATACATTCCTTCTTGCAGTTAGACTGTGATAACCTTTGCATGAAGTTTATACACTTTGCCTTGTCTTCTCTGAGAAGAAATTTTCCTTCTGTTCTCACATGATCTCTGAGAAACAAAGACTACCATATTTAGTGGAAGAGAAAAAGTCAGGCTCTTAGAAAAATATTGATGTAGAGAGCCTTATCCCTGAGAACAAGATTATACTGAGGTGAACCGACGAAAAGTCCCCACTGAGACTTACAGGATTTCGAAGCTAGCTTTTTCTCATGTTCACATGTCACTTTAAGTTGGCCCCGAGCACTAAATCAATGCTAATTTTAGTTCACTCCATGTTGTTGGAAATTTGGAGCTTAAATTCTAATTTGGGTAAGTGGGAAAGTTATCCCACAAAGCTGCCCAACTGGGACCTAGCAAAGGAACATTCATTTTTGGAATGGGCAAAGAAATCATGCTCCAAGGACTACATTTTCTCTGATTAAAGTTTTAAACATCACATTGTGGTATTTTCAAGATCAGTTTAAATTAAGCGCACATATAATTTTTATAAATAAAGTTTTACTATTAATCTGTAAGCCAGCATATGCATACAACCTCTCCTCTCTCAAGAGCATCTTAATAGACACCCATGAGTTTACATAGCCAGGTGATGAGCTCTTTGTGTTCTTCATTCACTCCTTTTGTTCTGCATCATCATAGTCTTAAAAAGCATACTGGTATATTTATTTCTGAGTGTCTGTGTGTCTGTATATATAATATTGTAGTTATGTACCTGTGTGTGTGTGTGTGTGTGTGTGTGTGTGTGTGTGTGTGTGTGTGT
>JADRCC010372104.1:0-11371 GCA_019843855.1 Hylomyscus alleni
TTTTTTTGGTTTTGTGTTAAAATTTTTTTTCTGTTCTTATAAACAATTTGAGGAAAAAAGAGGCTGAATTGGTCTGAAAGAAAACCATCTGTTTAAATAACAACAACAACAACATTAATAAACCTCTGAATTAGAAATAGATGAATTCAATCCAGACTTGTTTATTGCCTGAACAAATCTGACCCTTGTCTGAAGTGATGAGCCACTTTAGTTCCACTTCTTTTTGATATGATGCAGTTTGTATCTTGAAAAGTTTGGACACCACCATGAATTTAAATAGTCTTAACTGCCTATTCAAAAGCAAAAGCACAAAATGCCACAAGAACAGGCCTGAGAACTGTAAATGCAAAAGACATGTGTCTAGGACCATGAAAATTCTGTTGCCGTTTATCCTATCCAGAGAAGTAAGGGCTGCCACCCACCAAGGGGATACAGAGCAGGCCTAAGCAGCAATGATCTGCCTTCCTCCCTCCCTTCCTCCCTCCCTCCCTTCCTCCTTCCCTCTCTCCCTCCTTCCCTTTCTTCTCCTCACCTCTTTCTCTCCCCACATCCATTTCTCTTTCTGTTCTGTCTCTTTCTTGATCTTTACTTTTAAAATAAATTTAATTTTATATGGTATGAACATGTGCATGCATGTGTACATGCATGTCTGTCGGTCTGTCTGTCTGTCTGTCTCTTCTTTCTCTCATCTCTCTCTTTCCTCTCTCCTTCTCTTTCTCTGTGTCTCTGTGGCATGGGGTTTTAATCAGGGCCTTGTGACTTATAATCCGAACATATACTTACTATTCTTTTATTGTTTCTATCAGGAAGCTGCAAATAAAAACCCTGAGAGAAGCCCTCCAAATGATGATCTCGTATCTCAGGCCAGAGTATTTAAAGTCAGAACCACAGTGCAAATAATCTTTATAACCGTAGATGTATTTAATCTCTTTAGAAAACTGTCTTACAATTTAATTATGCCTTCGAGGGACTGTTAGAAGGAGTTTTCCTTTCTTGTTGTTGCAGAGGGAAGTAGACAATGAGGAAAGAAAGAACCAGTGGGTTTGCATTTGAAGGTGGTGCTCATCCCTTCCATCTCTGTATTTACCCATCCACACAGGGAACATGGGAACATTGTCTTTGTTTGAAAGCTCTCCCTCTGGCAGTTGTAATTCCATTAGCAACCTGTTTCTAAGATAGAACATTGACCTATGCATAGTAGAAAAAGAAAACCCTTAAAATTTAAGTTAATTTATTTAGACTCCAAGATCAGGTCTGCAAGATGGCCCAGTGCACAAAAAGAACACGGCATGCAAGCTTGATGACTTCAGTTTAGTCCTGGAAACAACATAAAGATAAGAGAGAAGTGACTTCACCAAATTGTCCTCTGAAGTCCACGTAAGTGCCATAGCATCCATGCCACTCCCCTAATCGTGCATCAGTGTTTATAAAAATAAAATTAAATAAAAATCCAAGACTGGGGCTAGAGAGATGGCTCAGCAGTCAAGAGTCCTTCCTGGTTTTTTTCCAGAGGACCCAAGTTCAATTCCCGACACTCAGGTTCAATGGCTCACGACTTACTGTAACTTCAGATCCAGGGACTCTGGCACCTTCTAGATTCTGCAGGTACCAGCATACATTGCACACACAAGCATGCATGAATGTGTACCACATTTAAAAAAAAATATCTATTTAAAAAAATTCAAAGGTCAAGAGGACATGCTATTAGTCCATTTTGTTAGTCAACTTTCTGTAAAGAAAAGATAGTTTTGCCAGGCAGTGGTGGCACACAACTTTAATCCCAGTACTTGGGAGGCAGAGGCAGGCGGATTTCTGAGTTCAAGGCCAGCCTGGTCTACAGAGTGAGTTCCAGGATAGCCAGGGCTACACAGAGAAACCCTGTCTCAAAAAACCAAAAAAAAAAAAAAAAAAAAAAAGAAAGAAAAAGAAAAAGAAAAAGAAAAAGAAAAGATAGTTTTGTTTCATTATTGTGTTAGTCCATCATGGTTTTAGTCTATTATTAGCTGGATTTGTTGCTTTTTGGACACGTGATTAAGATAACACATCAAACACACGT
Source organism: Hylomyscus alleni (assembly GCA_019843855.1). NCBI lineage: Eukaryota > Metazoa > Chordata > Mammalia > Rodentia > Muridae > Hylomyscus > Hylomyscus alleni. The sequence goes on from JADRCC010372104.1 coordinate 2,057, forward strand.
GGTAGAGGAAACTGCTTGCTTCATGGTGTTACCTGAAATTTTTGGGAGTCCCAGTGGAGTTGTTGTATGATACTGGAGAAATTGGGGTCCCCTGTTAGGGTCCTTGGTCTCACTAATAAAAGCATTTAAGAACAGACTCAAATAGAAGCTTAAGGCCAATTAGTGTTTAAGAGAAAAACACCTAGGGCAGGCAAGCTGCAAATCGTGGCAGCCTCGCAGGGGAGGAGGACGGGGACTAGGGATGAGAAGAAAAAATACCCATCATGCCTTTTGAGTCAGGCTGGCATGGAGGTCAACCACATGACAGAAAGGGGAGCTTCACGCAAAGACTAAGGAAGCCCAAATATCAGGAAGAAAGCGTCCTAAAGAAGGAAGCAGAAAAGAAAAAGAAGTTACTTACGTCTTTCTGGATCAGGGCTTCAAGGGAGCGGGACTGCGCTGGAGGCAGGCATTCTGGGAAGGGAATGTGTATTATCTCACTAAAGAGCCAATCTTTCCGCCTGTCTCTTTAGCATGGCTTAAGGTGAGCCTGCCTTGTTTCTTGGGTGATAAACCTCCTTCTTGAAGGGTGGTCCCTTAGCCACACCATTGACCTGTCCAACTGGAATGTCTCCGACCAGACCAGTGACTGCACTCTTTTGACCAGAAGGAAATAGTGTCCTGAGTGGGCCTTTAATCACTGTGACTATGGCAGCCAGAGAGCAAAGAGAGGAAGACACACTATCTCCTTCTACAATGCGCCTCCGATGACCTAAACGCCTGTTAGACTCTGCCTCCTAGGAGTTTCCACTACTTTCTAAAGTGCCAAACCAACAACTATGCCTTTAGCACAGTGATCTCATATATTCATATATATATATTCATATTCATATATATATAGTCACCTGTGTGTGTGTATATATAGACACTTATGTATGTGTACACACACATACACACACACATATATATAGTCACTTATGTATATATATAGTCACCTGAATTATAATTCCTAGCATTCTAAAATAGCCAAACAAGTTCAGATTTACAGAACTACCTCAAAAAAAGCCTAAAAGAGAAACATTTATTCGTGTGTGTGTGTGTGTGCGTGTGTGTGTGTGTGTGTATGGACACACAGGTTTCATGGTTAGAGTAAAGAAGTGGGAGACTGACTTTTGGAAGTTGGTTCTTTCCTTATGCCATGTGAGTCCTGAGTATCCAATAGAGGTCTTCAGGCTTGGCAGTAGGCATCTTTACCCGATGGCCCATCTCACCAGCCCCAGCCAAACTGTCTGTGTGTATGTGTATGTGTGTATGTCTATGTCTGTATGTCTATGTCTATATGCCTATGTCTATATGCCTATGCCTATGTCTGTGTGTATGTATGTGTATGTCTTTTTCTCTCTCTCTTTCTCCCCTCTCTTTCTATGTGCCTGGTGCCCTTAAAGGCCAGATGAGGATGTTAGATGCCCTAGAACCAGCGCTACAAGCAACTGTGAACTGCCATATGGTTGCTGGAACTTACCCAGGGTCCTGTGGAAGAGCAGCCAGTGCTCTTAACCATGGAGCCATCTCTTCAGCCCTCCCCCATGAAAAGGTCTTTAATGTTTGTCAAAAATTCCTTAAAGATATTTTTTTTTTTTTGTTTCTCTGTAGATTCACTACAGGTTTATAAACAATGATATGAAAAACCTCTGCTCTTAATAAAATATCCTCAAATAAAAAGCAAACATGGGTGTGATACCACTGAAGCTAGTTTCCGTACCTGCCACAGGCTCCAGCACTTTGCTGGTCTTCAGAGCATACCGGCCATATTGATAATGGGCAGTTGTCCAACTTCTCCCCCTGGCTTTCCCAGCTGCTTATCTGGATGCTGGGACGTGGTTCAGTGTTATGGGTGAGGCTTGATCCTTTTAAACAAACAGTGTTTACATAGTCCCTTACTGAATGCTTCTCATGTAGCTTTGATCTATTTAGGAGAAGGGGAAAATTCTGAGAACAAGAAAATTGGTGGAGTATTAATTTTTTTTTACAACTGTCAGTTGGGATAAAATACAGCAGCAATATGTGTTTGCCGCTGAATAAACGGTGTAAGAGATTCATAAAAACTCACTCCTGAGGTTAGGCGCTTCTGTTATCCAGAAACCACTTGTTCTCTCCTTTCCAGCACTCTGCTGAGGGCTGGTCAGCCAGGTCTCAGAGACCTCCCTCATGGGAATCTGTGGGGAGAACTTAACTGACCTAGAGTACTGTCAACTGACCTAGAGTACTGTCTTAGTTAAGGTTTCTACTGCTTCGACAAAAACACCATGACTAAAAAAGCAAGTTGGTGGCAGAAGGGTCCATTTGTCTTGCACGTCCATATTGCTGTTCCACATTGAAGGAAGTCAGCACAGGAACTGAAACGCGGAAGGAACCTGGAGGTAGGAGCTGATGCAGAGGCCATGGTGGAGTGCTGCTTTCTGACTCGTTCCACATGGCTTGCTCAGCCTGCTTTCTCATAGAAGCCAGGGCCACCAGCCCAGGGATGGTGCCACCCACAATGGGCTGGGCCCTCTGCAATCAATACAAATTAAGAAAATGCCTCACGGAGGCCTTTTCTCAGCTGAGGTTTCCTCTTTCAGATGATCGTAGCTTGTGTGTCCAGCCAGCACAAGTGCCTAAAGAATTAGAAAACAAATTACTGTTGCAGTATTCACCATTGACAGGCACGGCCGTTACTGTTCAAAACTCCTTCCTTGTGTTCTCAGGCTCGTTTTTTTATATTTCCTTCAGTTGTTCCTGTGCATTTAAGTCGATGTATTCCGCATGCAATGATCACGCACGGAGTCTTTACAGTACACTTATAACACTGTGAGTGGGTGAAGCAGACTTTTAGGAACAGGACTGGGGTTCTTCCTAATACTCAGAAAGTCGTCACAAAATGCCATCTACTGTAGGCTCACAGATTGCCTGAAAAGCGAAGTGGGAACATCCCCATTTAGAGAATAGTTGTCCTCACAACACACACAGAAGGTTTATATAGTTCAAGAAATGATAAAAATACCCCGTTCTTCAGAGTTGAGGGTTTTGTTCCTTTCAGGAGAAGGGTTAAGAATTTCCGATTCCTCTCTATTGAGTCAAAGTGACCTCTTTTCCTTCTTTGTCCTCAGTCCTTTTGTTCCCACCCCATGTTATGGACCCTGGACTTTAGTTCCTTAAGAAGACTAACCCTCATGCCCCTTCCATTTGTAATAACAACCTGTATCTGTATGCCCCTTCCATTTGGAATAACAACCTGTTACTGACTCCCACCCTTGTTACAGCACTAGCCCTTTGCTGGACTCCGCAGTCATCTTGCTGGCCTCTCTGATAGACCACAGCTCCTGGAGGACTGATAAAGCTCTAACTTTGCTTGTTTCCATAAGCTTTCTGCATAGCACATGCAAAGGAAGAAACACTACCAGCCTTCTGAAAGACTGGCAGTAACTTATCTCTTCCTCTACTCTTTCCTCCTTCCCTCTGTCTTTCTTTCTGGTTGTCTCCTCCCCGCCCCTACCCTTTGGGAGACAAGATCTCTTGAAGCCCAAGTTGACCTCAAACTCCTTAGATAGTGGGGGATGACCTTGAACTTCTGATCCTCCTGTTTCTATTTGCTGAGTGCTGTAGATTACAGGCCGGTGCCATCACAGGGAGGGGATTTTATGCTGCTTTGTTGCTCAAACCACGCCTTTGAGCCTGTTAGGGAAAGACTATCAACTGAGGTCTATCTCCAGCACTAAAGTTCTCTTTTTATATGTGTAAAGGCTCTTTGGACAAACACCAGCTTCACCAAGTCACCTCTCCCACAGTTATGTTAGCTGACCTACGGAAGAAAACTTTGCTGCTTGTACTGAAATCTTTGTCTGGGGTTGTTTGTACCAGCCATCTTTTTGGGAGGCAACACAGAGTGGGTATATGATTATGACACTAATTTGGTTTTGCTCAGGAGTGTACTCACTTCAAATGTGATAACTCTTAAATAAAAAGTGGCGTATTTCTGGACAGATCATGCCAAGCCAGCACAGTTCTTACAGGGGAGGTCTTTATTGAAAGAGGCGCCCCTGCAGGGGGGCTGAGGGAAAGAAGTGAAGGAGAGAAAGAGAGCTATGGGTCAGAGTCCATGTCTTTTATCAAGGCTTTGACCTAGGTAATGCAGAGGTGAGGTGCAGGTGATGCAGGTAACAAAGGTAAGGCATGCACAGGGGGTGTGCAATGGTTGCCATGGCAACAGTCACAGGAGGGTCTTGTCACCTAGGGATGGCATCATCCTTGGGTTCAGGGGCTGAAAACGGCTTCTGTCTGTCTGAGGATGGTTCTGATGCTAACAATAACAAATCCTTCTATGTATTAGCGTGTATGTAGTATTTCCCCAATGAAAACTCCTTGATCCTTTGCCCAAGAAACTGCAAGCTGGAAGAAGTGGCACACAGTGATATTTGCAGTTTTTAGGAGGCTGAAGCTTCGGGATCCTGAGTTCAAGTTCAGCTGTCTGAATACATAGGATGAGGGAATATGTCAAAGGGAAGAGAGTGCTATCCTGCAAATCAACTCCAGTGCTCTCCTTGCTGCAAGCAGTAAACCTGGTTTCACTCCTTTAAACCTTGGTAATGCAAACTCACATCCCTTGGACGTACGGTCATCTGTAGTGTGGAAGGATGGATGCAGTGGGTCTGTGGAGGATTGATTCCAGGGGAGAGCAAATGCTTCAGTTTCTGCTTACCTTTTTCCTTCTCCCCAAGACACTCTACACAATTAATTTTTTTTTTTTTTTTTTTTTTTTTTTTTTGAGACAGGATTTCTCTGTGTAGCCCTGGTTGTCCTGGAACTCACTCTGTAGACCATACACATTTAATCTTTAACTCCTGAAAAGTGAATCAAGCATTGTGAGTGTGTCATGGTGTCTAGGCAAGACATCCAAAAGCTATTAGGAGGAAGAACTGGTTACTTTGTTGGTGTACATAGTCGTACGCACTTGAGAGTGTGCGTACATGTGTGTGTGTGTGTGTGTGTGTGTGTGTGTGTGTGTACCGGCACACCATCCTAGAATACTACTGTATTGTTCTTGAGTCTGAAAGGTCAAGTCCCTGGGCGAAGCCCTCATCTGTAGAAGAGCCTGCGGCTTGTTGCTTTTTCCATTTCCTGGTTTCTGGAAACCGCATTTCTCCAAAGGTTTCTAGTTCTTGTTGCTTCTCCCGCAGTGGGGTTCAAGTTCCTTAGAAGACATAGACCTTCCCTGAGTTGTTAAAGAGGTTCTTGCTACTCACATTCCTTTATGGCTCACACCAACCATACCTGAAACTTCCCTTCAATCTCTAGCTCTTAACCTGCCTCTGGGTTTCCACTTAGTTCTCCCGCTGAGAAATGGCAAAGCTGGGCTGCCGGTCCTGTCAAAGGAAGAGTCTAGCTTGCTGGCTATCTTTAGGCAGGCAGAGAGGAAGGTATGTGCTGTGTAATGATTATGGGACTAGATCTCTTTTAATTCATGCTTTAGAGAGGAAATGACTCACCCAGCAGATAAACTGGACTTGAAAGAATGTCTGGCTTATGCAAAGCCCTTATTTACATACCAGCCTCTCATTCACAAGGAAATAGTTACTCAAGGACTTTGACTCTGGCCGACTTCCCTTTTATTCCAGGTCTTTGATAAACCTTGGCCTAACTGATCCCTGGGAGGAATTTCTGTAACAGAAGCCTCTCTTACCCCAGCCTCTTCTCCCCACTGAACATTGAGGTTCTGTGACTAATAATAGGGATAGCCACCCACCCACCCGTCCATTTCTAACTCTTCAAGTCTCAGAGCCTCTGCTCTGAGTGTGACTGTACCTACAACTTTCAGGCGTGTCTGGGTGAGGCCGGTTCACACACTATAGTTTCCCTTACTGGGTGTAGTAAAGTTTTCTGGAGCAGAGGTTAGGGGAAGGTGATCCAGTGTCGACCAGCTCTGGCTACTTTTCTTATCAGCACTGTGGCCTCTATGTTAGCTTCTTCGCCTACTCTCTTACCTAACCAAGGAATCAAGAGACCAGCACCTCGACCAGTACATCCTTGTCGGCCCATTATTTTGAGCAAAAGGAACTAAGCAGCGGATGTTGCAGAAACTTTCTGTGCTCCAAGTCCCACCCGCTAAAGTAGAAAGCAATTCCCACTAGACCCTCCCTGAGCTTTCATTAACCCAAATCACAGGAAGAGAGGCCAGTCTGTCAACACACCTGCATAGACTTTGACACATGCAATTGTCTTCTATTTTTAGTCTTGCTCAATATGCCAAAGAGATTTATACTTGCCTGCTAGTATGCAGGCCCAGTCTCATCCCAACACGTTCCTACAAACTCCCTGAAGTCAACTATAAACCATTTACTATTCATTGAAAAAGTGTCCACAGTTTCTGTTCTTCCCCAATAGAACCGAGGTATCAGATTAGAACTTCTAAGTCCTATTGGGCCACGGGTTAATTGTATTACATGTATAATACAACTAATTGGTCTTTGTCAGTTTATTCCAGCCAGTCCTTGAATGGCAGAGGGAAAATTCCCTCCACTATTCCACATGTAAATGGCAATCTCAGGACTGCTGGATTGTGACAAGAAAATGTATGCAATGTAAACGGTGTGAGGTAGACTAGAGAGGACTGCTCAGAAATCAGTGTAAGCCAATAGAAAGTGTTAGCTGTCCCATGTCTAAACTGAGTATTTGGGATCCCAAGCTAGCATTGAGCCTTCTTGGGGTGAGCTTTTAAGCACAAAAACCATGTCTTAGGTTGACATACCTCAGTAATAAGAGCAATTAGTCAAAAATGGAACTACAGAAGCCAAAAAAGCAAGGTTAGTATTTTTTAGAGACTTTCCCAGAACGATAGACTTTGGTGGATTAGGTCTTTGTCTTCATTTTGGTAGGAGGTACTGTCTACATGCTGAGTTTTATGGCCTGAATGGTACTTCCATCATGGAGTCAGTTGTGCTAAGGTCTGGAGCCCTTTTCCAGGGATAAACTCTCTTGATATCTGAGATGATCATTAATTAAATGTTTACTTTTATTGTGACTTAGTCTGTTTTCTTTGTTTTTTATGGTTTCCTTTCTAAATTTGTTTCTTCATCTTAAATTTTTGTCCCTCATAACTTTTTGAGTCGAAAAACTCATATAAGTAGATGGGGCATACCATTTGCTTAATGGTGGAATATTTGTCAAATAAACCAAACAACAAAGAACAACAATGATTTATATTTCCAGCTATAGGATCCCACTCCATGCTCCAAAATTCAATTTTGCTCCAGAGACTTCTGAGCAGCCAGTGTGCGTGTGTGTGTATTCATATACGTGTGTGCGTGTGTGTGTGTGTGTGTGTGTGTTTGTGTGTTTGTGTGTATGTGATGTTTGTGGATGCTCATGGAGTCTAGAGGTATTGCATCCCCAGTAGCTGTAGTTACAGACAGCTCAGTCACCTGACATGGGAGCTGGGAATTGAACCGATGGAAGAGCGATGTACACTCCTAACTGCTGAGCCATCGTGTCTTCAGCCTCTGTCACTTTCTTGATTCCATTTGATGTCATGGGTAATATTTAATGTTCATAGCTCTACCTGACCTTGCCATCATGCAGAACTGAAATCTTCAGCTCCAGAGAAGGTCTTACCAACCCCAGCTTCTCATCCTTACAGAGTTCTCGTTCTTACTTTATGGTCGTGTATTTTCTCTTGAGAGTCTACTGGTAACTTCTGTGGTTCCTCCAACCCTGACTTTCCCATCTAATGGAGTCAGGAGAATGATCGATAGTTTCAGCTTTTCTCTTCTGCAGTTGGCAATATGATCCATTTCCCCTCGTCTGTCCTATCTCTCCAGATTCTCACCTTTGCTCCAGTGTAACTTTTATACCACCACATCAAAGCTTCTCTCTGAGTGCTGACAGATAAAAGGTCATTCAACTTTGTCACTACAACTTTAATGTCTTTGATGCTCACTAGACTTTCAGTTCTACCTAGCTTTGTATATATTTTTTCAATATAAGGCTTTTTCATTTTCTACCATCACCTTTTTTGGAGGGGGAGGGATTTAATTATTTTTAATTTAATTTTATTTATTTTAGTATGGAAAAATTCCAACACACACAAACCCACAGGGAATAGATTCAGAAACTTTCTTGTTTAGCCCTTAGTTTATTTTTTAATTTTTTTTATTTTTTGGTTTTTTGAGACAGGGTTTCTTTGTGTAGCCCGGCTATCCTGGAACTCACTCTGTAGACCAGGCTGGCCTCGAACTCAGAAATCCGCCTGCCTCTGCCTCCCAAGTGCTGGGATTAAAGGCGCGCGCCACCACCGCCCGTCGGGAATAGATTCATAAACTTTCTTGTTTAGCCCTTAGTTTATGTCCAGGCTTGTTTCATCTACAGTTTCTGCTTCACACTAATTATTTTAAAAGTAAACCCAGTACATTATATTATTTTTTATCTATAAAGGTTATACGCTGCCTGAATGATAATAATACTTGAAAGTCAACCACGATAGCATTATATGAGCAAAAAGTTAATAATCATTTCCCATTATCATCAGACAGCCGTGTAGCTTACATACTCCCCTGGTTGCCTTTTGGCGGGTTGGTTTGAATCAGATTCATGCCTTGTGATTGGCTAACACAGCTAGTAAACCTCTTTACGTGTAAATATTCCCCATCTCAGTATGGGTAGCTTCTCTGAATCCTGTTGGAGAATCAGGATTGGGGGAGGAGTCCTGTGTCTATCTGCCCTCCGGTCTGTAAAAGCTATTAGTGTCTGTAACCCTCACCCCCAAGCCCCTCCTACCTGCTGGTCTCCTAGCAACACTGTGTCGTCTCCCTAAGGTTGCCCCTCCTTGGTTGCCTCCTCAGTGAATGGTCTCCTGTTTTTAAGCCTTTTCCCAGTGTCCTTAGTTTCTCCCTGTTTTCAGCTCAGTATATAAACATGTTCAAGACTCTGTCAACTGTAAAAACAAGCTAGCCAGCCAAATAACACATGCTGACTCCCAAACTTCTTTCAGGCCAGTGTTTTGCTTTCATCTCTCCTGTTCCTTTCAAAGGCTTAGCTTCTGAAAACTTCTCTATGTTCACCCCCTCCCCTCATTTAACCCACCGCTGGCTTCAGTCTCTATCATTCCTCAGTGTTTTGTTTTCTAAGGTCAAAACCCACTTCTGGCTAAATGCCATAGTTATTGTTGAAGTCTCAATCTTACTTCCTATCTCCTAGGCATAAGATGATGATGAAGCCCAGGGCCAGGAGGCTGGAGGCAGGAGGCAGGGAAGGAGGCAGGGGGCAGGAGGAAGGGGCAGGAGGCAGGAGGCTGGGGGCTGGGGG
>JADRCC010372127.1:0-15904 GCA_019843855.1 Hylomyscus alleni
CACACACACACACACACACACACACACACACACACACACCTGGGTACCCACATGCACCTGAACCTACACAAGCATGCATGCGCCCACACCCACACGAAAGACATTGCAAAAGACATTGTAAAATCACCTTCTAGAAGCAAATTCAAGTTGGGAGTTAGGCCTAAGTAATTCTGGCTTGGTCAAGGAAACAAAGAGTAATGTGATAAGCTTGTTTTCATAGCTCCTGCACGACTCATCCCCCTACCTTTATTGCAGACACTGTACACACCCCAGCGTCCCCAGCGTCTTTTCTGACACTCAAGAGTTTTCAAAGTATTCTAAATGACCCGTGACACACCTGCCCCTTAATATCACCAAACTATTCTCTGCTATTGATTTCAAACCGCTAAGAAGTTATCCATGCCCCACCCTCCTAAAATTCAGAGCCCACCACCGGAAAGCTACGGCTTGGAAGGCTTCACCGTGGACATGGGTTCAATAGCGATTTTCTCTAGATTCTTACCAACTCCACCCGTATATGCTTATGCTCCACCCTCAATTGCCCTGAGAGTAAATTCTATGTTTGTTACAAACCTTCTCACTTTAGATCCATACATAATTTTAAATAATTTCGCAGTACCCTCTCATTTAATACTTCCTAAATCACATTAGTGTAGGTAGGGAATGAGAACAGGAGATTGTTGTGGATGCTATTTGTATGTTGATGTTAATTCTGCTCTCCTGGGAGGGGCTGTGGACAAGGAGTGAGTCGTACTCAGGTGACTTCTTGTGAACCAATCCCCTAATGAATACAAGAGTCAATCACTGGGCCAGTAGGCAGGACTTCCGTGTTGGGGAGGGGAAGAGAGGACGCAGGAGAGAGTCGGGTCCTTTTGGACAAGGATAGCGTGAGGACGAGATGTTATTACGAGTGCCTGAGTGTCTCCCAGTTTCAACAGCCGGGGGCCAGAAGATTTAGATTTAATAAGGCTGACAAGTTAGGGTTTTAGTTGTTGCACCCAGTGATTGAGTTACTGTTGTTTCTGAACTAAGTTTGTGTAGTGTTTTTCTTCTCGCAGAGACTTGTATGGGTCCTCAGGAGAAAGGAGGGCATCACAAAGACCATGGGGGTATTGAAGCATGGAGCTGGCATAGTAACGACCCACCAGTGGGAACTTAGTTAGCTGGGCGGAGATATTTTCAGAGCTCTGGACCAGAGAGTCTCCACGAGATAAAAACAGGTTGGCCATTGCCTGTCAGTTGACGGCACAAGTGTGGGAACGTCCCCGTTCAATTTTTCTTTTTTTTCTTTTTTTAGTTTTTCCGAGACAGGGTTTCTCTGTGTAGCCCGACTGTCCTGGAACTCTCTCTGTAGAGCAGGCTGGCCTCAGAACTCAGAAATCCGCCTGCCTCTGCCTCATTGCTGAGATTAAAGGAGTGTGCCACCACCGCCCCCGCGCCTGTTCATTTTTTTTAATATTTCCTGCAACAGAGGCACTCTTAAAATGTGTGTTCCTACAAAGAAAGTCTTTCAGGGTGGAGCTCAGTGGTTGGGATCATGACTTACATGAGCAGGGTCCTATGTCTGATCCACAGAACTGAAAAAAAAAATGAAATGTCTCATAATAAACACGTTCGGCACATTCCATCAAGAAGCAAGACTCGTGAAGCCATCTTTAAATACATTGCTGTTTCTTGGACACAGTCTAGCTGTATTACAATATTGATTTTTTTGCTATATGAAAGTAGCCAACACCAACAGTCATGTATATCTTTCATCCACACTATCCCACTCAGTTCCAGCCTCCATCAATTAGCGCTGCATTACTACAAAGTAGTAAACAGAGGTCATGTGTCATCTTTTTAAAATAATTCGAGGAAACACTGTAGATGGCTTTTCGATTCTTGGCTACTGTTGCTATTTAGTAAAAAGAAAAATCATACAATATCACTTCTTGTTCTAAAGTTTTATTTATTTCCTAAGTAGGAAGCACATGCCTGCTTATAGAAATATAATTTAGAAAATGCCACCCACTCCATTTAATAAGATACTTGGGTTTAGTGTATGGGTTGATCAGCTTCCATTACAATAAAAAACAAAACCCCAAAGTAATATATTTATAAAAGAAATCATTGTATTTGGAGACCATGTTTGGTTGGAGTAGTTTATGATCCATTGGCCCTGTTGCTTTGGCCCTATAGTAAAGGGGCTCACTGTGGTTGAAGGATATGACAGAGAAAAAATATTCACATCATTACTATGAATAAAACAGGAAAGAGAAGGGCTTGAGGACCCAAGGTGGGTTCCGTGGACAATCACCTGATTCCCTCTGTGTGGAATTTCCACGACCCATCCCCCATAGTACCAAAGTGGGAATGAAGGCTTAAACACACAGGGCTTTGAACATTCCAAGTCGAAATTATGGCAAGATCAGGCTTATTCTGATTTAAACATATAATACAGACATATATTAAACATCACAGGTTAGTCCAAAAATGTGAACAATTTTAATGTATCAGTTAAAATGCTTTTGTAAAAAAAGAGTACAAAATGTTTTTTTTAATGAGTACAATTATTTCTGAAAGGAAACAAAGGAGAATGTAAAGGAAATTCACAGGATGAAAAGTATAAAACACAACTAACACCAAGAACATGTGAGAAATTTACATATCTCAACATCTAAAAGTATATAACCCAATTACTTTTTAATTTGATTTTAATTAAAATAGAATTACATCATTTTCCCTCTTCCTTTCTTACCTCCAGTCCCTCCCATATACCATCCCTCCAGCCCCTCCCAGGTCTCCCCCTTATTCCTTCTCAAATTCATGCCTTCTTTTCCTTTGATTGTCATTGTTTCATATACATCATATATACATGTATACACATATACATATATACATACATATACACACATATACATGTATACGTATGTACATACCATATATATACATATATACATACCTATACACATATATACATATATACACATAGAAATATTACCGGCTGAGTCTATTTGGTGTTGCTTGTATGTATGTGATTTCAGGGCTGACCACTAGTTACTAGATTACAAAATAGGGTACTCATCCCTTGGGAGGACTAATTCTCCATCTCTCGGCACTGTTCCGTTGCCTGTAGTTTTTAGTACATGTGGGAGGCACTGACATTTCCTTCTTCCATGTTAGAATATCCACTGATTTTGTCACCATTTGGGTCTTATTTAGGGAGCTGTATTGTTACTAAAACATGGGTGTAGCTTCCCTGTCATTTCTAGGTGACAATTAAAGCTAACACCCTAGTTCTCTGGTTCTTACAATCTTTCTGTCCCTTCTTCTACACTGCTCCCTGAGCCTTAGGCACAGGAGTTGTATTGTAGGGAATCCTTTGGGGCTGGGTAGCTTGTGACCACTTCCTTGTCCTCTATTTGCTGACCAAGTTATTGTTGTCTGTGAAAATCACACTCTGCTGTGAAGCAGCTCCTTGATTAGGGGGTGAGAGCTATATTTATTTGTGGGTATAAAAATAAGTACTTAAAATACAACGAGAAAATATGCTGGTCTAGTAAAGTAGTGGTAGTGGGTAGATACCACGATCCTGAGGAAGTTGGCTAGGTTTCTCATGCCCAGCATAATTTACCTCCTATTGAGCAGGCCATGAGTCCAATTAGTCACCACCAAGATATGAATGTTATTACTGTACTGTTAGGACAACATGCTGGTCACTGTTGTGGTTCATAGACATCACAGCTGGGTATGACGTTGATTGCTTCCCTCCCTTTTCTGTTTGTAGAGCACCATCTGCTACTATGAAAGCTAGTCTTCAGAGACAGGATTTTTCATGTTAGATCCAGTTCAACTCTTAGAAATCCCATATCTGAAGTGCATGTTATCTTCTGCAATAGGGACTTACCTTCAACCTCTGGGAGACCAGTCAGAGCAACAGCAATAGCCTGTATTGTTTTTCAGAGTCTCTTGGACTCACTTAAGCAACGACCTGAAAAGAGGTTTCTCATTTCTGGTGCTGAGTATTTTATATTAGTATTTCTGTATTCTTGAGAGTTTTGTACGTATATACAATTAAACAGGGTCATAATCACCTATATTTATCACTTCCAACTCCTCCTGAAAGACCCCCCGCAGGGAGACTCCTGCTCAAGTCCCAGGGAATGTGTACCAAGGAAACACGAGAGACTTTCTTGATGTAAAAAAAAACACGAGGCAGGTTTAATATCAGAGCTCCGGGCCCAACACATATCTCCACAGGAGACAGAGGTGTGGACCCTGAGGCTCAGGAGTTAGGGTTTTTTATAGGATCAAGGTCTTAGGGAACAAAGGAATCAGTTTGGCTATACATGATTGGCTAGTTCAAATATTAACTAGTTAGTGTACATACAGTTTAGAGCAGAAAATTCCTAAGAGGAGGTGCTATCCGGGGAGTTTCTGGCTGACCTTAAACTATATCTAAGAAGTCCAGATGGCCCATTACTCATCTGAGCTGGGTCGTTTTGCCCAGACAAGCAAGGACATCCCTGGGCCCACCTGGACAATCAAGGACATATCTGGGCCCACCCGGACAAGCTCTATCTTCAAGGCCTTGGTGGTCAGCCAGTTCCCAGACTGTTTAACAACAGTTTGCTTTTTTGCTAGCACAGGCCTGGTCCTGCAATTTTGCTAGCACAGGCCTGGTCCTGTTAACACAGGCCTCAAGTTTTATTCTGCTCCTAATTTTTGTTCTGTTCCTTCACTCCCAAACATAATCCTAACCCAGCCCCCTCCCTATGTCACAGCCTCTTTTTATTTTCTGCTGATCTTTTACATGTAACCCCGGCCACTGTGAGATCACACGTATTAATCCAGAGTTCAAATTTCACCGTGCTCCTATTCTCCAACTTTTACATTCTTTCTGCCTCTTCTTCTGAAATATTCTCTGAGCCTTTGGTGAGGAGAAATGTATACCCCATTTAAGGCTACGCTTATTCTCCGTGCTACTATAGAAACTTGTCTGATCAAGGTTGAGAGCATCTCTGTTCTCTGGATATAAAGAAACATAGTTTGAGCAAGGTATGATAATGCATACCTTTAATCCAAGCATTTGGAAAGCAGATGCAGGTGGAGCTCTCTGTGAGTTCAAGGTCAGCCTGGTCTATAAAGCCAGTTCCAGGACAGCCAACAGAGAAACCCTGTCTCAAATAAAACAAAACATAACAAAACAAAAAAGAAAGAACTAAGAAAGAAACAAAAGAAACAAAAATGCATGCTTACACAGCATGAGCATTTGCTAAAATTTATAACAAAAGCTTCTACCCTAGGGCTATGACCTCCCCAGCCATGGGCTTTTATCAGGATTATAAAGCCAGGCACAAAATTCCCTCCTCTGGAGCATGTTAAACTCAATCAAAATGAGATTAGGTACTCCATAATAGCCCTGAAACTATTGCACCATGTGCATATCCTGCCTGGTAGATCAGGCTCCAGCACTAGATATAAATAAGACTGGCGACTGGTATCTTTTGTCCCCTGGAAGTCTACATAACACCTCTGACACCCTGAAAGCTATCTACTGGACAGGAAGGTTCCTGGTCCTAAAACCTAATTCCAGCATGCACCCTAAACTTTCTCTGAATGGGAAAGACAAAAGTGAGAAGCAGGGGGGAAATGGTGAGCACTATTTATCAGTCAGCAGAAAAATGCAAATAAAAAGCACAATGAGGTATCAGTTGCAGGATGACTAAATAAGAAAAAAATAGGCAAAAGAGGTGTTGCCTGGGATATAGAAGAAAAATGAAACCTTATTATATTGCTCTTAGGAATGTAAAATTATTTTGTAAAGTCATTTTGGAAAGAAATTTAGAAGTTTATTAAAATATTGCGAAGGTCTCCTGTGATCTGGCAACTGCACAGTTCCTTAGACATGTGGTCCCAGCTTCCTCGGATTCCATAGTGGTCTTGACTATGCTGCAAAATGATTTATGTTCAGCAGAAATTGTACTTGTTCTGAATTCTGATCTTCTCCTTGGCTAATAACGTGACTCACAAAACTGTTCTCGACCCTGGAGACTGGCCTAAGCTGCCACACCCAGGGATCCCTGCTGATCTACACTGACTGTGTTCCTGAAATGTGGAGCTCAGCAGGTTAAGAATCATTTTAGACTTACGATGTGTTTATCAGGGTGTAGCTTATCTTAGATTGAGAAGCACCTAGGTGCTTCTCAAGACACATATGTCTACACAATTATTTACATAGGAATGTTCATAAAAACATTACATATATTAAAAAAAATTCTACAAAGTAGTTTTTCTATATACCACCAACAAAATCATTGCAAAAGAAATCAGGAAAACAATTCCTTTCACAATTATCTCGAAAACAAATCCTACTCCTAAACTTAATCAAAGATGTTTCTGAAAACTCTACAATGCAAATAATAAAATACTAAAGAGAGGAATATCAAAAAAGGGAAGGAGGGGTGATGGAAAGACTTCTAATGGCCGTAAGATTTTACTCAAAATGGCTCTATTACCAAAAGCAATCTACAGATAGCAATTAGCAACAATAATAAGGCAAGCTTGGTGATACACACTCGTAATCCTAGTGTTCAGGAGGAGAGGCAGAAGGATGACCATGAGTTTGAAGTCAGTCTTGTGCTAACTAACGTATTCAAGGCCAGCCTGGGCTACATAAAAAGACCACATCGCAAGACCCTCTCCATTTACATAACTCACCAGCCATTCTGACATTCGTGACTCCTACTAGATACGTCTGCACAGTCATTAAACAGAATTTTCCCCTACGAATGCTATCTTGTCCTCTCATTCTATGCTCGCTTTACCTAAGCCGACGACTCCCAAATGTCCTTTTCCAGACAATTCCACAAATACTTACTGGATGCTCACAACTTGTCAGCCAATAAGAGTAAGAGGAAATAATACCGATTCCCTGGGTGTAAACCTTTGTATCCAACACCCTGCTGTTTTCTGCACTTGGATGACTCAAAAGCACCTTGTATGAACATGCCCTAAATGGAGCACATAGCTTCTCCTTCAAGCCCAACCCTCTATCCTACTCCTGCTGTCAGTGGCAAGCAGTGACTCAAGCTTAAAACCTCCCAGTAAGGTTCAGTTATCTTTGCTCCTCCTGCCCAGCACACAACCCATCACTTCCCACATTTCATTGTTAACCCCAAACAATGCCTTGAATCTGTTCCCTTGACCCCACCTTTCTCTCTAATCCATAATCCATCATCCCTTACCTCTACCGGTGTTAACCGGTGTTATTCCCCACTGTGGGTCACCAGTTCCGGTCTCACACCTTCTGATGCTTTTTCATAGTACAGAAGAAGGAAGCTTTTAAAAACAGATCTTACAACCCTCTCTGCAAGCCCTATCCACACAGCAGTAGACGCACCCTCCATTTACATCCGCAAGCATACACTGCTCTACCTGCTATCCTCTGTAAGAATATCTCTCAAAGTCCTTCCCAGTCCCTGCCCACAATCAAATTTCACTTCATTACTCAGTTCCTTGGGAAGTTAAAGCTAAATCATGCCAGAGTTCCTATTACACAGACTCACAGTAACCTTCCTTCTTATCATTTATTACAGTTATGATTTATCCCTCTCATTCGTGTGTTTTTTATTTTATCATGAGTGTGTAATTTTATTAATATGCTTCCTCAGTTGGAAGCATACATACTACAGTAGAGAAAGGTTTCACTTTTTCCTCTCATAAGTATATAGCTATCAACATCAGGGTCCTATCAAGAAACCAACTTTTAATTGCTATATACTATTCCAACTTCAGTCTAAAATCCATTCTCCATTTTAACTGACAATTAAGCATTCCATTTTCACTGTTTCAGATAAGGCTGTGGTCTTTTTATACATTTGCATTTACTACTAGTATCATAGAGTACATTATTGAAATAAGCAAAATCTTACCTAGAATATAAAATGTTTTAAAGACTCAAGAATACAAAATTATTAAGAAAATAACAACAATTAATGATATCATAATGTTGCATGGGTCTATACTAAAGCGAACTATCCAGTTAGATTGCAAAACAGATACAAAATAACTTTATACCATGCATTTATCGAAATCTTCATAGGTTACTTCAAGACAATGTCAATAAAACAGTTTGGAAGAGATATATATTTTGTTTGTTTGTTTGGTTGGTTGGTTGGTTTGGTTTGGCTTTTCGAGACAGGGTTTCTCTGTGTAGCCCTGACTATCCTGGAACCCACTCTGTAGACCAGGCTGGCCTAGAACTCAGAAATCCGCCTGCCTCTGCCTCCCAGGTGCTGGGATTCAAGACGTGCAACAACACCACTGTCCAGCTGAAAGATATATTTATATTTTAGAATTTTATCCTAATAGTCCTAGAGAATTTCTTACAGGAAAAAAAAAAGAAAAGAGAGGGAAAAAAAAAACAAAGAAATAAAGCTACTCTGCCCTAGTTTGGAGACTTTTTAAATTGTGCTTTACTTCTCTTCCTCTAGAATCTCTGACACAGTTGACAGATCAGTAGAAATCATTACATGCTCCGAGGATAGTTATGGGGTATTTTATAACATTGATAAAAATGCATTTTAAAGATAATGCTAACTGTGAATGCTTAAAGTCATTCTAAATATTTCTTTGGGTAAGTTAATTGAGGTTCTATGTCCCGGGAAAGGCATGAGACCAGTTAAAGCATTAAGGGCCAGAGCTCCAGAAGGAAGGAATTATCCGGCAGGTTGTACAACCCCTCTCGGATTTCACCAATTCAGGATTTCCCTCAGGGAGGTTTCCACACAAGGGTCTCAATTAGTAGAGTCTGCTAACCAAAACAAAGTCTTGTACACAGTGGTTTTTCCAAGAATATTACATTCAAAACAACTATAGTAATACTTCCAATAAATATGTTTGCAATATTTCTGATAATCTTCAGATATCCATATCATCTGTTTTTCATTCATAAAACTGCCTAAGTAGATATCATGCTCAGAAAAGAAATCTGTGCACAGTATGACCTACTTTTACAGTACTGGATATTCTTCTCAGACAGAATTAAGACCTATTATTAATAAAGCAAGAAATGTACATCAATAAAAATAGGTGTAAAAATAACTTTTCAACATACTACAAATGAATTGTCTTTTTTTTCAACCAATAATTTTAGTTATGTTGCTATTATATACCATTATATAAATTCTTTGAGTTCTTAAAATGTATTTAAGTTCATAGTTATACATTCACTTGCCTATTCTAATGAACAAATATTTTTTGTAAAGGAAAAACTAGCCTTCCTTTTTTTTTTTTTGTTTTTGTTGTTTTTTTTTTTGTTTTTGTTTTTCGAGACAGGGTTTCTCTGTATAGCCCTGGCTGTCCTGGACCTCACTCTGTAGACCAGGCTGGCCTCGAACTCAGAAATCTGCCTGCCTCTGCCTCCCAAGTGCTGGGATTAAAGGTGTGCGCCACCACCACCTCAATAAAAGTAGCCTTCCTTAAGATGGGTTAAACTTTGATACTATGACTAGACATACTTTCCCTATGACATCATCAAATTTCCATTTGGCAATATCAGAAATACTTTCTATAGGAGTATATTCCTATAGGAAAAAAATAGTTTTTATAGGAGATTTTTAAAAAAGATTTATTTCTTTTTATTTTATTTTTATAAGTGTTTTGCCTCCAAGTATATAAGTATACCATGTGTGTGCAGCAACTGTGGAGGTTAGAGGAAGCCACTGGATTTCCTAGGACTAGAGTTACAGACAATTGTGAGCTACTATGTAGCCACCTACAACCATGTAGGAACCTAGCCCAGGTTCTCTGCAACAAGATGAAGTGCTTTTAACCACTGAGCCATCTCTCCAGCCCAAAGTCTTATTTTTATTAATAAGTTATATGTATTTTGCTGTGTGATGCATTTTAGAGTGATTTTTATCTACCTTCACAAAGCATTCACGTGTGCACCCATTTTCCATATGACCCTTGAGAGGTTCACCCATGTTCACCTGCTCATGCACCTGGAACAGAGGCAGGTAGGATTTGAACCAAGTTCTCACTTGCTCTACGGTTCTAATGCTTCTATTACATCAGGATGACAAGACACACAACTATGCTTCACAGACTCATACGCACTGGATATTAACTAAACTTTGACCTACCGAGGGCATTCATTTGGTGGCACCCATTTATTGTGGTAATGATCATTTGATACTATCATTTAGCTCTATACACTCTTTTGCCACAGAAATACAACTTTCCTGGCCAAGGCATGTCCTTTTCTGGGACTACTCATCATTCACAACAAAGGCAGTGTAGAAAATTCAACTGAAGCCCCAAAGCTATTCTTAAAATACATCCATTAGAGCTCATAGGCATCTCTGTGGCTAAGTGTACTTGTCACGCAAGCCTGACAACCTGAGTTTGATTCCTTGGAACCCATACTGAAGAGGAAACGGATTCCTTAATGTTGTCCTCTGACCTCTACATGCACACACCTGCATCCCTATTCTCACACACCACCAAATGCACTGGTTTGGCTAAATCTCCTCCTGTCTCATTCCATTCACAGTCTCCCTCACGAAGTTCAGACTTCTCAATCTGACTCTGAGTCTCGTTTTTTATTCTCTCTTCTCTCACACGTTGCAGAATGTACATGGTACAGAAGAGGCAGCATGGGGTTTTGCAGCAGACATTTCTGTATTGACTTTCGAGGCCCAACTCAACAGCTAAACAACTAGAGACAGGTTCCATGACTTCTCAGAGATGAACATCCTTTCGTGTCTGTCTTTTGGGCTTAGGGAAACTCATTTAGCACGTACCTAGTATATTATTGCTGCAACCACTCATCAGTTCAGATCACGCCACCTGGAAACAGTGGTTGCACTCTACTACACAATCCCTGTGATTCTCTTCCCATCCTCTCATCTGCTTCATGCTTCAACCTCATGAAGTTTTTTTAGGTCTTCTAAATACAAGGTAAGTCTCCATTTAGAACTTGCTTACAAAATCCACTGTGACTTGTATCAGCAACTGTTTCTTTTTGTCTCACTGACAGAGGTCAAAGGACTGAATTAACATCCTGCCATGCCTACTTCTCACATGGCGGGTCTCCTGACCTTGAACTTAACGCTTGACAAACTGACGTACACATCCATATATCCAGGTGATGAATATGTGCTCTGAATAATCTTCAAATCTCTTAAATGGGAAAGTGCTCCGGTGTTAAGAATTTTACGGATCTAAGACAGTTCTAAGATGGCTGAGTAAAGGGTACTGCTCTAGTCTCTTCTCCAAGATGGATAAAGGTAAACTGCGATTTCCTGAGATGCGCAGGGGGTGCTACAGCTTTGTGGCCTAGACAAAACAAATAGGATGATTAGTGGAGCTGTGAGCTGACGGTGATGCAGAAAACTGAGTGGGCATATCATTTAGTCAGAAATTCTTGATGTATTTCAGAGAAACCATCTGATTCAGAATGATTATATATCCCAGAGTTTAAAAGGATAATAGTTTGAGAAAGTCAGGAACTTCAGGAACCCACAGTAGATTGGTTAATAATTCCTTACCCTGTCATTGAACATTAGCCCTGGGCTCGCAGGCCACTCACTAAATAAAGGCGCTGGCCTAGGCCCAAGGCAGAGACCTGCACAGCTGAGCTATGCTCACAGAGCTGTGACCAGCTGGCTGGCCCTGAGGCTGCACACCTGAGAGGAGGAGCCACTCACCAGGCCACAAACCTGAGCGAATTGACGGAGGACCCAGAGGCTATTCCAGGTTACCTCCTAGGGCCTACAACAGCCTGCCAAAAGCTTCTCAGCACTCCAATCAAGACTGCCTCTCTTCCCTAATGAGCATGTCTCTTGAAATTGCTTACTTGTAAACCAAGACTGGAAATAGCAAACGAATCAAAAAATATTCCATGTGGGTAGTAGACCTTGCCTGCGCGTCACGATATAAACTTTATTTTTAGGACAGAAAGTTACTTTAGGCTTTTAACATACTAGTTCTTTAGTGAGTCCTTGAAGGGAGGATGAGAGCTTTCAATCTATTATTGAAGAACAGCAGACTCTCTCTTAGCGGGGAGTCCTACTACTTTACAAAAGGCATGAGATGAAGACTTGTCACGGTGGCTCCGGAGAGAGAAAAGTTTGCTCCCACTCCTCCTCCCACTTTTAAAAAGCATCCTTTCAAGCTCTTTCTTTAAAAGCTTTAGAAAGTACAGGGACAGAAACGGACGGCAATGTCACCCCGTGCAACAGCGGCAGCATACAGTGAAAGCTCTTCACTCCTCTACAGGGATTGCATCTGCAAGACAAACTCTTGATTCTCCCATCCTGACCTCAGACCATTAGTCAAGAGCCACAACTACAGGTTTGCATCCTATGTTGATCGATCCCCTTCCGTACAAGCCATATGGCAGCAGAAGCAGGCAGCCTGAGGGCTGCACTGCTCTGAGTGGGCAGACGGGGAACACACTAAGGAACGGTCTTCCCTCTGAGGCCTCACTGTTGTGGAATCAGGTGAAGCTGCCTCTCCCCCCCCCCCCCCCCCAACCCTGACACCCCATGTCACCTGTCACGTTAAACAGGTGGAGTGCGGGACAGAAACAGGCTAGAGGGAACACTGGGTGTCATGCCTGGAGTACCTTTCCTTGCCTCCTCTCCTCTTGGAACTCTATCTCTTCTTCAGGATCAGTAATGGAACGATTCCTCCATGAATCTCTTTCACAATCTCTCCCTTCCTTCTCTTTCCCTCCGTCTCTCGGTCTTTTCCAGAAGAGCATACTCAAAACTGCCCCCGACTTCCTCCGTCATCTGTGTTCAGTGTCCCGCTGGTTCTCCATGCTCGTCCCCCACACAAGTGCCAGACAACTTCAAGGAGAAGGGCAAACAGCTTTGGCTTTGGTGGTCCCTGTACACTTGAAGACTAGGCGCAGTGCCTAGGGCATCGCGGAGGGAGGACTTCGCACTCGCTCTCCCATCTGCCCATGTATCTACCCGACCCTCCCTAATCTAGTTCACCTCTGCTTATGAAGACAGGAGCAGTAAGGCCTACTCTTCATCCATCTAGCCGTTCTGAGCGACTCCCACAGTGACCCTTAACAGATTTTTGCCTTCCTGAGCTTCTGGTTGCATGCTTAGATAGGGAGTGTCATCTGGCTGGAACGTTTGCCCGAAGAAATGAAGCGTTCCCAGTCCAATCTTAGCCCTCGTGACACCCTGCTAATCTTCCAACAGCTAGTCACAGTTCAGATTTCCCTGATCACTGAAAATTGATCAACTGGCTTCCCCTCTCCCCCTCCCCCATCTGTGTGTATATGCATGGGCACGTTCGCATGTACCTTTGCCGAAAATATTGCAAGCATCGCCTGACTTTATCTGTAAACATGTTAGTTTATTTCTCTAGTAGATAAGCTCTTAGCTTTTAAATTACTATTTAACACCTAGGTTATTAATTGTTCTAACGACTGTATGTAAAGTTATTTCTTTCAGATGCAGTTCCACGGGATCGAGAGTGCTGCGGAATGAATGTATACTGATGACCCGTATGCTGTAAGCTGAACCTCTCCGGCATTGATTTTTGGAGATGGGGGCCTAACAGAGGTGCAAAGTGACGAGGACCACTGAGGCTTGCAGTAGTGGACTCATTCTTACTTCCTTTCTTCTGGTAAGAGGGGGCACAGCATCCTCCTCCCTCGATGCTGCAGCAATGAGGCACTACCCTAGAAAGGGACACCACACTCGCCCACCAATGCCTTCATTCTTGATTTCCTAGTTTCCAGAATGGCGGGCGAAGGAATACAATTCTCCCTTTATGAATTACCTACTCCCAAATATTCTGTTACAGCAGCACACATCAGACTAAGAGAGAGACACTGTCTCCTTTATCCTAGCTGCACACCTGGTATGGAGCAGGTCCCAATACATCAAATTAAAGGGGAGGGAGCCAAAGAAGGAAATGCAGAAACCCATTTTCAAGCTGGAGACATGCCAGCATTCATGCGTGCCCCTTCTTTTGGTTCATTAAAAAAAAAAAAAAAAAAAACATACAAAATTGCCCTCAACTCTCAGTCCCTATAATTCAAGAAAAGTGGCCTTTACTGCCAGCTCCGGGGGCAGAAGAAATGGCTGCAGTTGGACAAATCAAAGCAGTGCGGCATCTGACCAGTGTAATTGACTTAGTGATGGACACAGAGAGTCAAAGACACACAAAGAAACCTTCTAGACCGATGAAAAGAGGCGCGTACTCTCTCCCATTGAATGTCAACCCCTGAGAACAAGAGGCTAATATGACGGTAAGGGCAGGCTGCATTTGAAAATGAATCTGACACAGAGAAAATAAGATGGAAAAGAAGGAAGAAATCAGGCCCTGAAGAAGGCAGCTGATTAGCTATTTTTCTCAAAGCTCTGACCAAATACCCAGTGAAGCAGCTTAATGAGAGTGTTTGATTTCTTGACTCAGAGTTTGAGGGCACAGCGTTTGATTTTTGCCTCAGAGTTGGAGGTCCAGAGAAGCCATGGCAGGAATGGCATCTGGACAAAGCTGTGGTAGTAGAAACATAAAGCCGCTTGCTCATAGCAGCACAAAGCAAGCGGAACAAGGCTCTATAAGCTCACAGCCCACCCTTAGTGACCTACTTCCCCTAGGAAGGTCCGATCTTCTAAGGTTTGACCCCCTCCCAAACAGTGCCAGCAACTTCATACCAAGTGTCCAATCACATGAGCCTGCACTGGGCATGTCCCACTGAAATCACAACGTCACCTAAAACACCTACACCAAACTCAGCTTGGCAGTTATGATTCCGTGGGGCGATTGAAATTGAAATGGACACTCTACTTTTTATTTAAAAGAAAAAAAAATCTTACGAAGTTTTAGTTATGTTACTCAGTAAACACCATTTTGGCTTAAACAATTTTGGGTTGCACATTCTTAAGATTTTTCACCAGAAAGATTCCTGTCTGATTACAGGGTGACTCAGCACTTGTGTGGCCCTGCAAGGCTGTTACGAATTCAAGGACATCCTGGCCTACAAGGTGAGTTCCAGGCCAGATAGAGCTACTTAGTGTAGCCCTTTCTTGGAAGGAAGAAGAGGAGAAAAGGATGAAGAGGAGGAGGAGGCAGAAGAGGAAGAGGAGGAGGCAGTGGCAGTAATGCCGAACAACAACAACAAAACAGCATAGAGAAATCCCCAAGTCACGGGAACAATAAATACAATGAAGCATTTTTCAACATCGTCTTTGCTCTGTGCCCCTCATTTGTCCTTTCCTAGTAGATCAAGTCCTCAGGCATCACATGCCACATTTATAAGAGATAAAAACTGAGTGGCCTCTAAATCCCCTTTGGCTGAGACATTCTAGGCGTTTAGAATCGAGAGCTGGGACAGCGTACTGATGGCTTTCATGAGGTGCTTGCTCCAAGTGCCATGCGCACGCTGGCTGGTCCCCCTTTTTGGCTTAATTAATTTTAAGTCTACTTTCCATGTTCCTGGAAAAGAAGATAACTTCCAGAATGAGAAAGGCCTCTGCTCAGCACTTCTTTTTCAGCAGGAGCTGTTCGGTAGGAGAGCTTCGTTCAGTGTGGTTTAGGACTGTAATGTCAGCACTATAAAAGCAAAGCAGATATTAGGCCTGATAACAGGAAGCCAGTGAGAGGCGTCTCTATATCTTACCCCAGCAGACTCTTTGCCTTCTGCAAGAATCAGCTCACCCCAGCAGCTATATGGTTTTTTTTTCTTAAACACATATGTGTTTTTTATTTCAAGCGTCTCATTTTTGGAACAGCATGTTTCAAAAAAAAAAACAAACTTCACTTGGTTGAAAGACAAATTGCAGAATAATAACTTTAAAAAATGGCAAATTTATCATCATTCCACCCTTCTCCTACAAAAGACTACAGGAGTTTTTTTTTTTTAAAGCTCAAATACAGGGGGGGG